>PHNY01236594.1:398-16254 GCA_003724115.2 Anethum foeniculum
ACAACTCTCATTCTAACACCTAATAAATATCCACAAATGTTAAAATATGTTGTACTAAAAAGGATTCTGTCAAACAGAAAACACAGATTATAATTTCTGTAAAACATGTAACACGTAATTTTTAATTTGTCATATTAATTACCATATAATTAATCTCGATATATAACGGTAATAAATACAATATTTTTTTGAAAAAATTTCGTGTCGCGCGTAGCGCGGCTTTATATTCTCGTTATGTTTAGTTTACTAGTCTTTTTGCTTCTCATTTGTTTTTCTCCGTAAACATTATTTCGTGTATGTATTATTAGTTTACTAACTCATCACTTGTATGATTCTTTAATTTTTTAATTTAGTTTTACTTGAAATTTTTTAGATATGAAATTTGTTGATTTGAAATTTATTAGTTAATTATTAGATAATATTACTATTTTATTTTATTAGATAAACTGTGTTATTTTTCAAAATTAAGAGAATTTTATAAGAAAAAATAAAAAAGATAATATGTTTTAACCGAAAAGTTAATTAATTAGTTATAAGTAATTATAATATTATTATTTTATCTTATAAATAGAATGATATTTTTAGAAAGTGAGGTGTTTTAGTTGCCAAAAAAAAAGTAACTTGTTTTAGTTTAAAAAAATACCTAGTCAAGTACGACGTTTAAGTAAAAATAACATGTATTAGTTAAGTTTGGGGAACTAAGCAAAAACAACAATTATCATACCAACCGACTACTAAACTTTTAATGTTTGGGCTAATATAATATAATATAAATTATGTAATTTTTTTTTGATAACCAAGTGTCCGAGCCAGCTTACGCTAGTCCTGGAGAGGGCTAGCACAGCATCCCACCGTCATGACCCCCTACTTAAATCCGAGCGTTCACTTGGAATCGAACCTAGGACATTGGAATCCGAGCGTTCACAATTTTTGTTTTTACATTTTTAATTTTATGTTTTTGTTTTTATATTTCATCTTTTTAATTTGTATTTATGTATTAAAATTATTATAATAAAATTTTAATTTTTTTACTTATAAGTTATGATTTACCAAACACATCACCAACTAAGTCAAATTATCTAAACACCTAAATAACTTATAGATTATAATTTACTTATCACTTAAACTGCACTTGTCAACTTTAAGTCATAAATTACTTTTTTTAAGATATTCCAAACGGACCCATAGTACATGTTTAGAGTGTAATTGGTGAGGCCCATTGGAACTTTGAGCCCGTTTTATTTTTGACTAACCTGTTTGGCTAATTAAGATATCGATCATATAAAACCAATTTTAAGCCGTAAGTAGAAAGTTCCTAACATTCGTTTTTCATTCTTCAATTTCAGTCACGCCTCATTCCTTTCATTTCCTCCTTTTAAATTTGTATTATCTTAAAACTCGCGTGACGTATAAAATATTTCTAATATTATATAATTTTTCTAAATTTAATTTAATGAAAACTTTAAGATATAAAATTTGTTTATTTAAAATATTAAATGATAATTAGTTATCTTGTGGTTTAAATTTTATTTTAACCCGTGTTAGCCCCAAAATAGGGGTTAATAAGTTAGAGGGGGTTGAATATCTTATTACCTTTTAAATTTTGAAGTTTGGCGTTTTCAAATTTCCTTTACCGTTTAAAAATTCGTTACTTGTAAATAAGTAAATCGAGTGCTGAAAAGTAAAGCGGTATAGAAATAGAGTACGGGACAGTCAATTTAATAATTTAACTTATAAATTATAACTAGCTTTTAACCCGTTCGATACACGGATTTTCTATAATATTATATTTTAAATTTAATTTAAACAGAAATTAAATAAAATTACTTGTATTATTTCGAAAAATAGCAAATTTGTTATTTAAAATTTGTATTTCAATATTTAAATTTTAAATTTTGTCTTTTTGAATTTTATATTTATGTATTCAATTATTATATTAAAATTTTGAAATTTTTTTAATAAAAATTTTTTAACTTATAAGTTATGATTTACCAAATAATTCAAAATTTATAAGTAAAATTATCCAAACACTTAAATAACTTATAAGTTACAATATCCATAACATTTTTGAATTTTAAGTCATAAATTAGGCCCATAATAAATATGGGGATGGTTTATTCTGTTCCTTTATCCTAAGGGAAGAAACTGAATTTTCATTTCAAGATCATTCCATAATTCATTTAATTCTTGACAAATAAACACATCCGCCAGAGTTCCCAAGGGAAACTAGACACTCCCTAGTACCTACTTAAAATACTACTCCCTCCGTCCCGTCTATTTCTATACGTGCACTGTTTGCACGCATTTTGAGGCTCCTATAAAGTGTAGTTTTATAATCTTTTTTAAAATTTTTTTTTTTCTGAATAAAAGTTTATACATTAAATTTTTATTCAGAAAAAAAAATTTTAAAAAAAATTACGGAACTATACTTTAAATGAGCCTTAAAAAACGTGCCAAAAAGTAACGTAGAGAATTCAATGGGACAGAGGAGTACCAGCGTAGACTAGCAACTCCCCCGCCTAGGCCTATGAATTTCTTATTTCTCAATCCAAACAGCGGAGTTGTGTATCATACTTATCTCCGTACTCATTTTCATTTTGCTTGCAAAATGTTTGAGTAAAAGCCAAATGATGCAGCTAAACTAAAGCAACTAAAACTTGGCGAATATATTACATTACATGCTCAACTCGAGAGTAGTTCCGGGAAATTTATATATTCTATCGAAAATGTAGGCAACTAATATATCATCTGACACTCTCTCCCTCTCTCCTCCACACAATACAAGATGTGATAATGTGAACTACACAGGAAAAACTAGGGTAAAGTATCTTATTCCAACTATAACAACCACAACCAATCATCCGCAAATTATGATAACATGGAAGAAACATCGCGTGCATCTTCCAACTGTAGTTTTAAGCATTGCACATGCAGTCTGGAGCAGGATAGGTATATATTGATTGTCTCAGTTTTCTGGTTTTGAGTTGTCCTTGCCTACTCTTGTGCCCTTCAACGACTGCTTCTTGGAAGTTCGACCAACTCATGCTCTTGTTTAGGAATAGCTGACCCAACAATGCCATGTTAGGTCTAATTGTCTTCATATTCAGGTAAGTACGATGTCCTACCTGTTATAAGTAAAGTATACTGTTAGTCTTCACGCTCAAACTCATGGCAAAAAAATTGTCTCAACGATTCTTATGTGAACGCAAGGATGATCAAAACTTCACCATAGGGAGATAACAACTGCTCAATGATTTCAATAGAACTAAATGATTTTCAATCCTCTGGATTTTATTGGTTTTGCAATTTGGACTCTTACTATGGAAAGGAGGGAGTACTTGAGGGATTGAGAAGTGAAGCAAAATCAATTTAAAAAAAATGTGCTGTTGACCATGATTCAGGAGTACAGAGCGAATTGTTTACCATGGCATTGTGCATATTCCCTGGTGAAGCAGAGACGAAGATGTCGCTTTGCATGCCGACATAGTAGTCAACAGCTGCTAGTAAAGAAGCCTTCCCTTTGATATTAGCCCTTTCTTCTGATGATGCAAGACTCTTCTTATCTTCCATGAGTGGAAACAATTCCCGTAATGTTGAGATCCTAGCTTCCCCGCCATAAACCTGAAAACATGAAAATTAGATTTGCACAATTGTCGAGCTCTGTAAAGGGGGAGATGTAAGCTTAATTAAGTCACAGATAATCAGAATGGTGCTCAGTGCTCTAGTTAAGGGAGTTTCAGTAGTTACCTTATAAGAAGTATTTGGAAAGCTTAACAAGTCACAGATATTCAGAGCCGTGCTTCAGTGCTAAAACTAAGGGACTTTCGGTAGTTACCTTATGAGAAGCAAGATAAAGACGGGTGGTGTTGTCAAAGCCCAGAGCGGCTAGCAGTAATCCAATTTCTTCTGGAGTTAATGGACAGCGACCTTGGTTCCTCAACTCCTCATCAGTGAACTGGGAGTTTAAGACTCTTCCTTGCCATATAACTTGTCTGTACTTGGCCAGTGCCAGCTTCTCGGCTTTGCCACCGCCAAAATCGCACGCTGAATGTGCAGCCATATCCTGAAAAGTTATCACAGTTACAGGAGTGCAAAGACAATAACAAGCTTAAGTGTAACAGGGAAAGAGATGGAATCAAATTGATGATCTACTGCAATTTTTTTGCCAAACTAAGGGAATAACACTCAATCAAAAGAGATATAGAAGCAAAGTAAACTACAAACTTAACAAGGTCCAAGTGACATGCACGAGCCACTAGCATGAGACAGAAGGTAGACTAAAGTGTGGCACAAGAAAAGTTCTTGTACTAAAGTGGAAGCTGACTACTAAAAGGAAAAAAAAAAACAAACTTTATAAAGGCATAGTTTTAATCATCGGTACTTAAATATTTTGTATTACTTTATTTGTAGTCCACAGGTGCTTAAAAGTCAGAAGACAATTATATTTGAAATTGTAATAGAATTGTAATACCTTGTCAAATCGAAGGTGGAGAACAACAAATTTCCCTGCTGCTTGTTTTTCTTTTACATCAGTAACACTTCTAAGGAACTTGCTATGAACAACTTCACTTTGCCCTGGAGAATTGCGGAGGCGACTAACAAGGGCATCTCCAAGAGATCTGATATGGGATACAAATCTTAGTGCTTGAAAGTTGACCTTGCAACGTAGATGCTGGATATCCTTGGGCATGTGATCAAAATCCAGTCGGTGTGAAAATGGTGCAATGGCAGCTATTCCGTAGCTGAAACATGAAAACAACATTGAGTCTATATCATAGTTTATAAGGATGAACCTATGACCTAATTAATTGAGTCCACGGGAGAATATATGGAGCCTACATCTTAGAACTCAGGTATTTGTGAAGTTAAAGCAAAGTAAATCAGCAATTCTGCTCTAAATGGTAACGTGTCATTGTTTAGGCATCCGGAAGGCAACCTATGGGGAAAGCAATATATTGTTACGTATGCCAATTGTAGCTACTTGTCGGCTATCGCCTGATTAGACACCCAGGTTAGGGACATACTGAAATATTGCAGGGCGAGCAAATACAGTAGGTGCCCACTGGTTACTGGCTCGGCTTGACGAATATGATAAATCATGAACTTTATCTAAAAGATAAATACATATATAGATATCTATTACGCCACCAAAAATCTGCATGCTGAGGTGATGCTTCACATGAATGAGTTGATACAGATTTTCAACTGGATGATGGTTGAGTCCTACGAATCATAAACATGAAACCATTTTTCTTTTTCTTTTCATCAACTTCATAACTATTACTTTCTTCGATGATTTTTTATACATTTTAGAGCAGATAAGAATTACATGCACTATATCTAGCAAAATCATAATAGTTTTCTTTTATAATTGTTTGGGGTCGAGCCAACCAAGATATACCAACCTCTCCAAAACAGGCACCACAGTATCCAGATACCAGTTAGCTGAAGCATGTACTGGAGCCGTTTTGATTCTTGTAGCTCGAATAGCGGTGGCATAATATTCTCTTGTGCTCCAGGAGAAATCCTCAGGAAGCTCCTTAACAATGGAAATATCACCTTTCAATACATCGATAAAGTGATCCACATCAAATATATCCATAAATGAGCTGCAAATACAAAAAGAAGCCAGGATAATGTTTGCAAACTCAAATTGTTAACAATTGGAATTTGGAAAAACATGCAAGTAGAGAAGGAAACACAAAGAAACAGCATTACAAAATATAACTGTGTTTTGACCTTGAATCTTTCCAGACTGGATTAACTTCTAAATAAGGAATTACAAGTGTTGCATTCAGTATTTTAGCAAGAGCAACTGCATCGCAGATCTGTTTGGAGGAGATGCACCACATTAGTATTAGTAGAGATTCAGCATTATTAAACTCTAAAAACTGTTGTACTGAATCAACAATTTCTCAGTAATTGAATAAGCACTTGTCATATTACTCACCCCCATTTTCTGTTGGTTCAATCCTCCATCAAGGAACACCTGAAGATATCCCAGAGTGTTTTCAGGTAAAATTCCTTCTGCACATACAACACAACAAGCCAGGGAAATGAAAAGGTTATTCATACATGAATAAGTTGAGGCAACCCTACAAGAAAGTCCAAGTAAAAACGGCAGAAGCAAACTTGTTCGATTCACCAATAAAGATTTGGAGAAAAGCTGGCTCAAAATGAATATCGGTGGCATGCTTAACACATACAATAACCAGGAATGCTTAACACATACAATAACCAGTCTTACTATATGAATTAGAAAAAACAGAGAAATTAGGAATTGTATAGATCTAGTCCCATCGAGCAAGGTAAAGAGAAGTTGTTGACAGGTTTATATTGCTGAGTTCCACGGCAAGATATAAAGGGTAGATGTACAGGTAACCTCAAAGGATCCAGCAAGCAAGAGATAATAAAAATGAAAAATGCACGAATACAAATCACCCTACCCCTACAAGTGTGCCTCACTGTCTAAAGCAACATAGAATAACAAGCAAGATATTTCTGCAAGACTTATAGTAAAATTTCATTACTCACTGGAGGTGGAAGTCGAATCTATACAGGGCTTCCATCCTTGGTTAGGCAGCGGACTCCATAGCTCAGATTGCTGTTTATTTGACTAAGAAATACAAAACAAGGAAGCACGGGATATTCTTACTATTAGAAGTTCATAAAAACACAAAAATAAAATAAAAATACTCAATCAATTCTTACTCACAGTTTGACGCTGTTCAGCACTCTTGATAAGGCGCAAATGTCTAGGTTTTGGAGTATTATATTCCTGCACAAGTGAATCGGATTATAGCCATCCACCTTAATTCTAGTCCGTACTCGAAAAAAGACAGTAATCTTGAGTTAGAAGCAGGAAGTGCAATCGACCCTAGATATATAAGATAAGTAAACTTGTTATTACATGGACTATGCACATAATTTGATGCTTCAAATTTCAACACTTCAGCTGACCATAATATATGTTATAAAATCTGAAACTGCCCAAAGTGTTCACATCTTGCCATGTTCAGTAGCAAAATTAGATTCTCTCAAAAAGTATCTTCCCCATTATTCCCCTATTCCCACCCATTGCTGATTCAGTCAATTAAATACACAATCCATTTCAAGAAAATTACTAAAATTGCAATAACCAGCCACAAATTAACCACTAAATCATACATATAGAAAGTACTATGAATTAGCACAAAAAGAAGAAATAATAATAACCAAATAGATTATGAAGGCAAATTGTTGTCAACAAGCTGTATACATACACATAACTAAACCAAGAAAAAAACCCATACAACAGAAATAATTACAAGTACCACACATTAAAATTCAATACCATAAAAATATTTTCACACACGAGTATGTGTAAACTACTAAACTGCAATGAACTTACAGAGAAAATAGAAGGAGAAGCATGACCAAAAGGTGCAAAAAGAGTAGGAAACAAGACAGGTAAAAGCAACACAAACAGCCCAGCAACAACCCCTCCTCCTACTCCTCTCCGGTAACCCATTTTCCGGTGGCCGGCGGCGAAAATTCCGGCAAGACTCAACTGAAATTTCACTAGTTAATCAAGAAAAATAAAAAGAGGAAAAGGGGTATAATTGAAAAGGACAAAAGTGAGAAGTAGTGAAAGCAAATATGATAAGTGTTTGATAATATAGGAATATATATATAGAGTGGAGTTAATATAAACCCCATCTACCAAACAGTAATAAAAGCAACTCACATGGGTTTCTTTAGTGATAAATTAACTTTGTTTTTGTTTTTTTATCTGTGTGTATAGTTGTATGCATTGGTGTATGGATAAAATGACAATGGAAGACTGAAGGAAATCTAGTGAGACGGAGTGTTAATTTTAGATGTGGGGCCCGAGGTGAGATCCGTACTATGTTTACAAGGTGCACGTGTCAAGAGATTGAGTTCGGGATGACATAGATTAGTAGACTTTTCTGTTTTTTTCATATATATCGTGTGTGGAAAATATTTTTTTATTTTTTAAAAGATAGACTCTGAAAAATATGTCGTAAGATATTCGTCAAAAAAATTGCTAAAATATATATACTTATTTTGGCAGAAGTTTTGTGAATTTTATATTTTTTTGCCGATTAAAAATGTGTAGAAAATGTAAGTTTTCGTACAATTTTGTTTGCAATAAAGTCCAAATACAAAAATTATGAATGTTTTAGTTTAGTTAGGCACGAGCGTGGTGTGGTTTTCTACACAAACCGCACCGCAATCATTTAAGTGCGTCTTTAAAAATTAAAAATCAAAATCACACCACAAAATATTAGTTCGGTCCGGTTCAGTTTTAAAAGATTTTGTTTCAGTTTTAGTGGTGCGGTTTTGATTTTAAAACCAATATATAAAAGTTTATAGAATTTTTTTTATTAGAATTCAGGTAATGATAAAGCACGACGTGAATGATGAAATTATCAAATTTAGTTAATTAAAAAAGTATCACATAGTAAAATTTGCTATTTTTTTGCCTACATTTTACAAATTATAAGAGCACTTATAGTAGTCATTCCTCAATTTTGATTATTTTATGTGCTTTTCATTAGTGTTTATTTTTGCATGTAACTTTTAATGTATTATCTCGGTACTAAAAAAAAAGTAGTTGATCGTTACTAAAAATATAGAGAAAATGTGTTATTAAAAAGCCTTCTATATATTTTATTATAAATATTTTAATAATATAAATTAATTAATTTTTAATAATTTGGTGCGGTTTGGTTTTATCGGTTTGGTTTCGGATGAAAACCAAGACCAAACCATATAAATACCGTTTCTAAAATTCGAAACCACAACCAAACTAATAACCAATGGTGGGATTTTTTATTCGGTTTCGGTTTTTTTATTCCGTTTCTGCTCATAGTCATCTTGCGATCGATACATAAAAGGTAATTTAAATATTTTTAAGATATTAGCATTGAAATTGATATTATGATGAAATAATTATCAAGAACTGAGAGCGTTAAATTTTTATGCATAGACGGAAAAAATATATAAAGAAATTAAGCACAAACTCCGTCCCTTTCATTTTTTACACCATTCTTTTATGTATGTTCCTTCTTTATATTTCAAAAAATTTAAAAATAATAAAAATTTATAATATAAAAATTAGCCCGCTTATATTACTTTTCTCCGATATACTCACTTTATATACTAAATATTAATTAATCATTTTTATGACTATGCCCCAAACCCAACGTAAAAAATCGAACGGAAAGAAGGAATTATTCTATCTGTCTCATTTTACTTATTTAGTTAAAAATTTTCACGTAATTCAAGGTATATTGATCGCAAATTTTCAATTTTTTGTGATTTAAATTTGAATTTTTAATATTATTAAAAGATAAATTAAAAAAGAATTAACGGATCTATACTTTTAAAACATCTTAAAATAAATGTAAAAATTAAAGTGGATATATAATTTGTGACAGTATATTATATAATAATTCTATATCATATGTAAGTAATTTATACGGCCACAGCACAGCGGGGTGAAAGTGTTAACTTTTTTTTTTTTCCTTGCTAAGCGAAAGTGTTAACTTTAGGCTTAAGGCAATGAGTGTGGTGAGTTGAGGGTACAATTGCATGGAGATGCGGTTTACTTTTATGAGGCTTTAGTACTGGCCTATTCTTTTTGACTAAACCTGTGCCACCGACGCTATTTACACATGCCTCCTGCACAGTGTACTACAAGCCTCTAAACCAGGGACACCTGCATTTTTCACTGCCACCTCTTTTTCATTTTACCGTTAGAGAATATGGGGTTATTTTTGGAATTTTAGATCAACGGCAGTGACAACCTTCAATATGCTGAGAAAAAAATCCCCCATGCGAGGGCCAAGATGTTGTTTATATTTGTTTTAAAATTTGACATTAAATTAATTTTTAATATTAATATTAGTTATAATTTTTAACCAATTTTTTTAACTCTCACTCCTAATTTTTATTTAATATACATCATACATATTATTTATAGGGTGGAAAGATTTATTTAGTTTTTCAACAAAATTATAAATTTATGCAGCGGGGAGTAAGATAAAAATAATCAGGATTTTGATATTTGAAACTCAATTATAAAAAAACAGCCCTGCTTAGATTTTAGGAGTTATTACTGTTTTTTCCCTGAAGATTTTTTAGGTGCGAGTATTTGTGTAATGTCGAAACAAGTTGAAGTCTTCTTTGCCAAAAAATAGAAGTGCCAGAAAAAGGAAACAAAATGCATGTATATCCTCGTGATAATGTGTAGTGTTTGTTCATTCACGGGTATTTGTTTTTATCCAAATCAAAACTATAATAATATTTTATAGAAAAAAATAATAGTTTTTTCCTGGCTCCCGTGTTTGCAACTATGCATTACAAGCTTTTCCGTGCCTCCCTAGTTGCAAAAAGGAAAATGCATGACATAACTACACAAGTAAATAATTCAATAACTGATCAATAGCAATAACAATAAAAATAATAACGATAATAATAATTGTTAATACTCTTGGTCATGTTCCTTTTATTGTATTAAATATAGAATACGATTATAATTCTTTCATGAACTTGAAATATAACATCGAATCATTAGTTTACAGAAATTCCATCAAAAGCGTAAAAATAATATATTTTGAATTTTTCTTTTTCATACAATCCTCCATAAATTTATAAAGAAATGCGTATCTGATTTTATCATGACATGTTTTTTCGAAGTTGGTGCTCTTCCGAGTTTGAACCCTCCCGAGTCCCCTACTTCGATGATCACCGCATATAGATGGAATATTTACCTTGAATCTTTATCTGTTTGGTGTAATCACATTTCATATAGGACGATACGTCAAAGGCTATGGAGATAGATAATAATGGACTTGTCTCGATCCTGTTCGTTAAAAAATAACCATTTCCTCTTATTGCAACCTCATAATTAGATTCACTTAATTGGACATCTCCATAGATGTACTGCTACCATCTCGTCATAATGACTTGAACCTGTTTAGAGTTTCTCTATAAACTCTTGTTATACTTGCAGAATAATATCTTAAAGTTTTATGGAGGATAGACTCTACATACATAAATATTAATCTATAGTTAAGGTACATCCTACTCACCCTTACGGCTTGTTATTATAACATTGAATACACTTCAATGGATGGTATACTATTCCCGTCGTAGATGAATAATGTTGGGCTAACAGTCCTATCCTCAAACTCGACTTAAGGAGTACAACATGTTGAAGTCATCTGGTCAAAGGACCAACTATATTATTTTGAGTACCAATGAACTCAATAGCAATGAACTTATCAAACATTAAACTTGTTATAGACTTCGGTCTAACTTGTATGTGTCTCTTAATTTTAACGTTATACTTCGTATTGCTAATACTGTCGATAATTGTACGGCTATCAAAATGCATAGTATTACAAGGAAAAGATTTGCTCACTACAGGTATCATAAACATAACTCCATGTAACTATTTAGTCTCCGTCCCCGTCGCATCCAATGCACACAACTCAGCTTCAAATGTAAGCCGGGTTATAATAGTCTGTTTAGTAGACTTCCAAGACATTAATCCACCTGCTAAGGCAAAAAAAAAAAAGTATATCTAGTTACTGTATTGGAACCAGATTTCTTAGCTATCTAACTTGCATCACTATATCCTTCTAGAACACCAGGAAACTTCCTATAATGCAAGGCAATAAAAATAATTCTCTTCAGGTATCTAAGAACTCTATCTAGTGCCTCCAGTGAGTCTTGTTTGGACAACTTGTATATCTAGCCAACTTAGACACATAATAGGAAATATCTAATATAGTAAATTTTCCTTTTTCACACTAGTTTTTTTTTTTTTTTTTTATAACTTTTTCATAACTCATAAGGGATATTTTCCATATGTTTCAAAGAGACTTTATTTAGAATATGACGAGCCGTATTCAAAGCCTTTCCCTACATGTACTTAGGTAACCCAGAGTTAATAAGCATAATGTTGATCATATCAGAGAAGGTTCTATTCTTTTGTTCTGCCACCCCATTAGACTCAGGTGTGTATTAAGGAGTCACCCCATGAACTATACCATTGCTTTTGTAAAATTCATTAAATGAGGTACTCGTATACTCACAACCTCTATCGGATCTAAAACGTTTAAGTACTTTGCCATTTTGTGTTTCAGCTTCATCCTTATACATAATGAATTTATCAAGTGTTTCATCCCTTATGTCTAAGTAAATAAACATAACAGTATCTACTACAATCATCAATAAAGGTAATAAATATTGATTATTATCGTTAGTCAACATATTTCAAAATCTCTTACAACATCATGAAATTCTTTTCTTATTGATTTAGAAGACACACATACTTGACACTTAGATTTTTTATGAATAACATGTTTTCGAATCAACTCTAAATTCATTATATTCTTTAGAGCACCAAAATCTAGGTGACCAAGTCGAGAGTGCCACAAGTCATATAAATCAACACAATTAACAGATGAAGCAACAATTTCATTAATAAACCATCACTCACAGGTTTAACATTAACTAAAAACAAACCATCTAACAAATAACTTTTTCCAAAGAATACACTGGTATGAGAAATAACTACTTTATTACACTTCAAAGAAAGTTCAAAACCATCATTAACTAAACATGATCCACTAATAATATTTTTATGAATGTCAAGAACATGATGTACTTTAGACTGGGATAAAACCTGCCCAAAAGCAAACTTCAAGTCCACGTTTCCTATTCATAGCTCTTGTGCAGCACTAGCATTCCCCATTGTCACTGTCCTCTCATGACCATGAGCCTGTTGATAAGATACCAATAGAGTTCTGTCATCACACATGTGCACATTAACTCCAGTATCAATCAACTACTTATTAGACATATAAGTGGATAGTAGTATAGGCTTATAGGTAACATACCCGTCATTGGTTACGAAAACAGATGCTTCACCAATAACCATATTGTCCATAGGCTCAACAATGATACTAGACCTAAACACAGTATTTGATTGAGCCATCACATTATATTTCTTCACTTTTGTTTTACGATAGTACTTGCTCTGATGACCAACCTGTCCACAAGACCAACATGATTTGTTTCTCTTTGATTTCTTAGCCTTGTTCTTGTCATTGTCAAGTTTGATATTAACTTTCTTTGTGGCCAGACGTCACTATATTTACCTTCGCACTCCCACTCTCAACCGGCATCACATGTCCCTGTTTGGACTTGTGATGATCATGTATAGAGATATCCAACATCACATTAGTCCAACTGATCTCTCCCTTCTATCTTTTCAGGAAAATAGCAAACTCTTCCCAAGAATTGGGAAGTTTTTCAATCACAAACATCACCTGAACCTTTTCAAGAAAATCCATACCAGACTTCTTAAAGGCATGGATAATCATCTCAAACTCATACACCTTCTTAGTCGTGGACTTTGAGTCCACTAGCTTAAAGTAAAGGAACTCAGACACATAATACCTTTTTGGGACCTTGTAAGTTAATATTATGTGTCTGATCAAGTTTTTATTACAATAACCTAACATTGTAGGCATTTGATGAATAAATATCAAATAGAGTGTTTCTTAAAACTGCTAAAATAGCAGCCCTTGCCACTCCATCTTTCTCAGGACAATAGTATAAGTTGTTACTATCCAAACTTTACCTTGAGCAACAACAAGGGGATTACATTGTATCACCAGCCATAGACCCTTAACCGTTAACCACAATTTTGTCTTTTTCTTTCAACGAAAAAAATTAAAACCCCAGTAAACTTGTTAGGCATACCCGAAAGATTATTGGTTGTAAAAAATGATACATTACCCAATCAATGGTGGGTACGGTACCACCAGTAGCAGCAAAAGGTTAACCACTATGAGTAATAACAATTTTGTTAACCATCTCGAATTACATGACTAGTAGAAATAATAAAAAAGAATATATCTCCAAGATTGTTGGAAAAATTAACACGCAACAATGGGCTATTATATTTAATATACTCACAATTCAAGAACAAGGTAGTCAACACCAATTAAGAAAAACACAACTAAAAAGGTACACAATATGAATAAGCAATAACAACAAAAGTAGCAAGAAATATAGAGCTTAAATATACTGTAGCTTTAATAATAAATACCAGTTGAGTCGCCGAATCTTTTAAAAGACACAACTGTTCTTAAAGAGTTATTCACCCCATGTAATATCCCGTAATTTTTAGATTAAAAATAATAAAAGAAAAATAGAATAAAAGGATTAAAATTAGATAATGATTAGGATTTAAAATTGAATTAGACTAATGGGCCTATAATTTGGATCGGGTTTGAATACAGATAATTTGTAGGTCTGGAGTTATGGTTTTGTATCGCTATATATACTTCATATTCTCCTTGCTCGTCTTGATTATTAAAATTCGTAGGTCTATTTTACACACAAATCAGTAGTATTGTAAAATTCGTAGTAAATTCATCGTAAGTCGGAATTCATTGATTCTGAACTTTTCGGAAAGGTCTTTTCGTTCTCTACAACTTTCGTGTTTTATATTTCTCAAGAAAATGTCGTTTAGAATGTCAAAAAGGCTAAAAACAGTTCTGGGCAGAATTGTATACATGGAGATATTCAAGATTTGAGATGTGCAGTTATTGATGGGTTAATAAGGAGTGAATATGTGATCTTATGTGAGTAATCTGTTTGCGTAATTGAGGTAAGTAACTATTCATTGCTCCGTATTATTTGTTTGCTTACATGTTCTTAATTGTTTAGTAAGTTACTATCCGTTGCTCCGTATTGTTGTGTAACGTATCTTATATTGTTTGATTCATGTGCTCGAATATTGGTTTTGATTGTCGTAAGTATGGAATCAATATGTGATTAATAAGATAAGAATTATTTTCAGAATCCCTCAGTTTTAGATTATGTATCGAATCATAGAATCCGGTCACTGGATAGTGTGGCACATAGAATTTGTTACTAACAAATTAGTTACATTATTTGGGAGCATCTTAACACATTTAGTTAATCAAAGAGAAGAAGTACCCCTACACTTGATATCATGAATGTGTGAAGCAGAGAGTTCGGTGAGAGGCGATCCCCATTGTGAAGCCTATCATTCCATTATTTCCAAATCTGATAACATTGGACCTAAAAAACAAGGAGCATGATCTCTCGTACAAGCCTGGGCCGGATTGAGTCACATGCATAGCAAAGGAGGTTGTTACATGTGGAAAAGAAATAAGTGAATTCTAATGCAAAACTGGTAAATAGCTAACGAAAAATGTACTTGAAGTAAAGACGTAGCAACAATATATGATCACTTGTCCCCTTTCTGGCAGAGGCACCGAGTATGTGTCTCACAACCAAATCGTATTAACCTTATTCGAGTGGGTAACCTACCATGGTATGCCACCTATTTCATACCTTTGTATCTTGAGCTTATGTTAAACACATTTGATCAATGATACTCTTAAAACGAAGTATATAATATTCTTCCATATATATTTTGCTTTGATCTTTCTTATACCTGTCAGATCCTTAATGTACGTATTAAATTCAGATCCCGCATCCGTTGACATGCCAGCGCATATAAAAGGTAAGCTACACCTTATATTGTCCAAATAATCCATAACTTACCATCCGAGTTGAAGAAAAGAATATGATACCATTAACACTCTAATGTTCGTACCAGAATATGCCGTTAACAATTTTCAACCGTGTCTTAGAACTTAATATTATTGATTATAATTTTATGTCTTATTTAATGCTACGTAATTGATAAATTATGCAATATAAAAGACATCAATTTAGATTATAAAATTTTTATTTTGTATGAAGCCAAATGAAATTGTAACGTTTTGATATATATATA
>PHNY01236599.1:9825-37281 GCA_003724115.2 Anethum foeniculum
ATGTATGTTATCAACTAATCTATCTCTCTTCCTCGACCAATTTCCTGCCGGGTATGTTTGTCATCATATTATCTTAAAATGTTGCTCATGTCTTTACTTTTTAACGTCGTCTATCCCACTCCTACTTAGCATTTTCTATAAACCTATGATTCTAGGTGAAGATAATCAAGTGTCTTGTGGAGAACATTGTAGTAGACATATCTTTTAACCAGGTTGGTGGGTTATGCACCCTTTGCTTCCTCGAGGAGGTTAGTAGTTGTTCAGAACCTTTCTGAGAATTTCAAGCTTCAATATATGCAGTGTGACATTTTTATTTGATGTAACAGTAATTTCTTTTCTGTAGGTCGATCATCTGATAAATCAGAATCATTTATTCAAACGCAGCATAATACTAATTAAAGCATGGTGTTACTATGAGAGCCGAATACTCGGTGCTCATCATGGGCTTATATCAACATATGCCTTGGAAACCTTGGTTCTATATATATTCCATGTTTTTAACAACTCCTTTGCCGGGCCGCTCGAGGTGTTATTCATATATTTGCTTTTGTTGTATTTATTTCTTTTCTTTCTCCTTGTTTCTCTAAACTTCCATATAAAGGCTATCTTTTTGTTGTAGGTGCTTTTTCGATTTTTGGAGTTCTTTAGCAACTTTGACTGGGATAATTTTTGTGTTAGCTTATGGGGTCCTGTATCCATTAGTTCACTTCCAGATGTGACTGGTAACTGTTCAATCTTTTTACTATTCAAGAGATTGAGCCTTTAGGAAACTTCTACAATTTAGTAGTGCTCATATGTCACATAACTTTTTACAGCTGAAACTCCTAGAAAAGATGGCGGAGAGTTGCTTCTGAGCAAATTGTTTCTTGATGCTTGTAGCTCTGTCTATGCTGTTTTCCCAGGTGGTCAGGAAAATCAGGGACAGCCTTTTGTTTCGAAATATTTTAATGTAATAGATCCTTTACGTGTAAACAACAACCTTGGGCGTAGTGTTAATAAAGGTAATCATACATAACATCTTTCTTATCTATTTTGTATATCTAACTAAGTTTTCCGACCAAATAATTTACATGACTGCAAATTTCTATGTTTCTACATATTCGTTTCTCTTGGTTACAATTTTATCTGTTGCATGCTGTTCGGTTTCTTTTGTGATAATTGCAGTATGTGTACTTGGTCATTTATGGTTATGTTCTCACTACTTGTGAACTTCTTATTGTACTACCAGGTAACTTTTACAGGATACGCAGTGCATTTGCACTTGGTGCTAAAAAATTGGCAAGATTACTTGACTGCCCCGATGAAAGCATAATTTCGGAACTCAACCAATTTTTTATGAATACATGGGAGAGACATGGCAGCGGTGTTCGCCCTGATGCACCGGAGGTTAGTACTTTGAGTTCAAGGTCGTCAATTCCTGGCAATGTGCCTAGTTCTGCCAATTCGAAGGACAGATCAAGTGGCAACAAAGTGACGAGTAGTTCCTCTGTTAGGGATTCTAAGATTGAGAGAACTAGTTCGCATGGTGTTTCCTCACAACGTGGTAATATTTCCTCAGATAGCATGTCTGGGGCCAGTGATGTGTCTGAAACTTCTCGTGGTGAAAGCCAAAAGCGTCAAGGAAACCTAAACAGCAAAAGAATATCAAATCAGATCATTAGACAAATTAGTTCGAACCAGGCCACAAGTACTGATAAAGTTCAAAGAAATTTGCAATCTCAGCATCTTCTGAATGATATTCAGGGGAGGTTTCTTTTTGCAAGAACACGCTCGAGTCCTGAACTTACTGACAATTACGGTGATCTTTATTCTCAAGGCAGGCAGGCAAGAGTTCCAGATAACTCTAAGACCCAGGGGACTGCTATCGAGTCAAGTACTTATTTAAATAGTTATCAGCGAAACAGGAAAACCCCTGAATCTGATCTTGTAACAAGCCATAGTGGGCAATCTGTAAATGATGATCCTTCATCTGTTAGGCATGCTACATCTCGTGGAACTCCAGATCCTGATGATTGTTTAAACAGCGCTCCAAATAGTCATCAAACCGATTCAGGCTCCAGAGACATGACTGAAGAACCTTCTTCTGCAGTCGGTATGCACGATATGCATCAAGAAGAACAAGATATTGTGAACATGATGGCATCTTCTACCATTAATGGTTTTAATGGCCAGGTTCATGTGCCGCTGAATTTAGCTGCAGGTCAACTACCTTTTCCTGTCCCTCCGTCCGTTTTGGCTTCAATGGGGTATGCTCAGAGAAATTTTGCTGGAATGGTTCCCGCCAATTTTCCCTTGATAGATCATTCATTTTCAAATATGCAATTTGCTCATGGTTTTGTTCCTCCACAATTAAGCCATTACGTCTCTGGCATAAGATTTCCCACGAATATAGAAGATCCTAATGATCCAAGTAATGAAAATATTAGTTCTGCAGAAATGAAGTTAGGTGAGACTGATCACGATTACTGGCAGGAGCGGGATATGGGGTCCACAGGTGGTTTTGACTCGGATATAGGAAATGTTGAAATGCTTCATACAGATGATAAACCACAGTCAACCTCATCCAATGCTAATTTTCTTCCTTCATCTCGGTCAAGAGGTCATGGAAGTTCGACGAAAGGTCAACATCAGTATAGCAAGGAAAAGCATGGATCAGTGCAGGATGATCATCTAGATGGTTTCCAATTTGAACAAAACAGAGAAAACGGGGTATATTCTGATGAGAGAACAAGAAGTTCAAGATTTTCTTCTGCTGCTCACAGTAGTTCCATTAGAAGTAAGACATCTTCCGAGAGTTCCTGGGAGGAACCATCTTCAAAGGTCATGAAGTCATCAAGAGAAAAGAGAGGAAAGAAGATAGTGTCCGAGTCATCTAATATGTATGGAAAAGGTAAAATCATGTCTGAACATGTGTCTGATCAGCCTGAGGAGAACAACCAGGACCGCAATCGCCAGACAATTACAAGCAATGAAATTGCCGAAAGAAGTTCGGAAATGCAAGCAGTTCCTTCTTTGCACATGGTGAGGCATCACATGCCTGACTATGAATCAGCTCAAACAAGTGGTTCAGAGGCGATGATCCCCATGCCTCCAGTGATCTTTGGTTCTAGGCAAAGAATGATGGATAACTCTGGGGCTGTTCCCTTTGCATTTTATCCAACTGGGCCTCCAGTGCCATTTCTTACGATGCTTCCTGTGTATAATGTTCCACCTGATGCTGGAGCTCCTGCCGCATCAACGAGTCATTATGGTGTGGAGGAAGGTATTGAGAATAGTGATTCTGCTCAGAAATTTGATATCACAGAAGAACATGA
Source organism: Anethum foeniculum (assembly GCA_003724115.2). Lineage (NCBI taxonomy): Eukaryota > Viridiplantae > Streptophyta > Magnoliopsida > Apiales > Apiaceae > Anethum > Anethum foeniculum. The sequence continues at coordinate 13,140 of PHNY01236599.1, forward strand.
CCAACCTGGGAATCCAACTAATGTAGATTCATTGCAAAGGATTGCTAATAATGACACCTCTCTTGAACAGAAGTCTGACATTCTCAATAGTGACTTTGCTAGCCACTGGCAAAATTTGCAATTTGGACGATTTTGCCAAAATCCACGGTCCCCCAGTCCTTTAGCTTATCCTTCACCTGTTATGGTGCCACCTATGTATCTACAGGGACGTGTTCCATGGGATGGTCCAGGAAGACCCCTTTCAGGCAATATGAACGGTTTCACTCAGCTCATGAATTATGGTCCTCGCCTTGTTCCCGTTTCTCCTATTCAGCCTGTATCTGGTAGACCCCCCAATGTATATCAGCGGTATGGTGAAGATATACCAAGATATCGTAGTGGTACCGGAACTTATTTGCCAAATCCTGTAAGATACTTTTTCTTATAATAAAATCTTTTTCTCATAAGCTTATATTTTCTTATACCCCATTTCTTTTTCTCACAAAGTATATATTTTACCGCCCTCCTTGTTTAGACTTGTTAGGAAAATTATAGCTACGGCCTAGTTTCCTACAACATGTGCGCACTTGTGGGCCAATGGTGGCCTTTCTTGCTAATACAGCTTGCACTCCTTAACTTTTTTATACTTTAAATGTCTGATTATTAGGTGTTTAAATTCAGTCATAGCTACAGCTAACAGAACTGTTTAAAAATATTAGCAAACATATGAAGCAGCTGTATATGGTTATTCCTTGCCTATTTGATTTGTATCATCCACCTTATTAATGGTTCATCTGTCATTATATATTCTTATAACTAGATCGTGATAATGAAATTGGTGTAGGCCTATACTTTGTTTCTTCGTATGCTATGTTGTATGATTCACAACTGTACAAGGCATGCCATTTGCTTCTGAGATGCTGAGAATGACCACGTTTTTTGCAGTTACAACCATTCCAGATAATCGACATAAACTATTAGTTACCTACGGATTGATCAAAACATTATCCTGCAAGAAAAAACTTACTTCCTCCGTCACATAATTTTAGTCTCAGTTTGACTTTGAAAAGTCAAATTGACCTGAGTTTGACCAACAATCAAAAGTTGTTAATTTCTTATAATTTTACCAATTTGCAAATTGATTCTTAAATAGATTAAAAAGTGTTTTGTTTTGATATCTTTTCAAAAAACTTTAGTAAATTTAGCATGTAATTTGTTGGTCAGAGTTGATTAATTTGACCTTTGAAAAGTCAAAAGAGACTAATTATGGGACGGAGGGAGTATTTAACAAAAAAAAAAGAAAAAGGAAATCATAAGTGTGTAAACTTTTGAACAGATGAGAAAAAGATCTGTGAATATTGCAAGCTAGCTAAAGCTTTTCATTATCGGCTGTATTTTTGCTTTATACCCTCTTTTTGTTTTTCAATTTTTCTTGTGGATCTCTTATACTTTAAAACTGTGATGCTTAAATTGGGAATAGGCATAGTTATCGTTGATATGGCTAATTAGTTCTGTTTCACCATACTCCTTGTTTGAAATTATCTTTGTAACGATAGTAAATGATGAGAATGAATATTAATAGAAGAGGAGCCTTTTGTGTTAGATATATATATATGTATATATATGTCGGAACGAAGGGGATATGCTTGTTAGAGCATCTCTAATAGGGGCTGCCAAGAGGTTGTCAACTTTGTTGTGGCATGGCACTCTTGGTCGTCCATGTACTGGAGTTTGGAGGTTGCCAATCAAGGTTGGCAAAAGTTTGCAACTTTGATAAGTATCTAAAACTCATATAATTGCCCAGAAGTGTATACATAACTTGCCCACTTTTGTTTTTCCCATCTTATATATCATTTAATTTACATGAGAATCAAATCAGCAGCTTCTGAAGTTGCCAACTATTGGAGCAAAACTTGTATAATGAGAGAGAAAATAAAAGAAAACAATATATATGATGATATGTCGGTGGTGGGCAACTTCTTTGGCAACCTCTATTGGAGATGCACATTGTATCTGTTTCATACATACATCTGATGTCACTTTCAATACTTTCTAAAGCAGCTAACATTTGATTTACTTTCAAATGCATTCAGAAGGTTTCTGGTAGGGATCGACATTCTTCAGGCACTGGAAGGGGAAACTACAGCCATGACAGAAGTGAAAACAATGGAGACAGAGAAGGAAACTGGAACGTTTCAAAATCACGAGCCGCTGGACGCAACCACAATCGCAACCAATCTGAGAGATCAAATTCAAAGGTTTACAGACAAGCTGGCGCCAGTGAGAGCCGACTTGATAGATCATGGAATTCATACAGACATGACTCATTTCCTTCATACCAGTCGCAAAATGGTCCACTTTACCCTAACTCCCCTCAAGCTGGTCTGCCTAACGTTACATATGGGATGTATTCTGTACCAGCTGTGAACCCTAGCAGATTGTCATCTAATGGGCCAACTGCTCAATCTCTTGTTATGTTGTATCCATATGATCACAATCCACACTATGGTCCAACTGCTGAACAGGTAGAGTTTGGATCATTAGGCCAGGTGGGTTTCTCAGGTATGAACGAACAGTATTCCAGTGAGGCAAGTAGGGAGACGGAAGCATTTGACGAACACAGGTTACAGGGGAGGTCTGCACATTACTCTTCCCCAGATCAACCTTCCTCTCCCCATCATTATAGGTAAATGCTTTTCTGATAGCCATAATATAAATATTGCATCTTAAACTATCTTTCTAGCTGCTTTTCACTTGTATAACATTAACTTTTATACGCCATTCATATTTTTGCCCCCTTGCCAATGTTTAAAGGAGGATTTGATTTCTTCACCAACTAAGCGACCAAAGGGCTATTGTTTGAAAAGAGGATCTGAAACTAGTGCTTCCCAGTTATGTAGAAATGGCAGGAAGAACTATAACGAGGTATCCTCACGCGATTATCAGCTTTAGAGATCATCCTCCACCCGTGCCAGGTTCAGTTTTGTCATCACCATGCTAGCATGTCAAACAATGTTGGTTGTATATGCACGTTTGTTTGTGGAAGATGGACCTTTTTGGAACATTTCCGTGTAGACTACTAGTCTAACTGAAAACTGCTCTCTTCAAGGACTAGCTAGATCAGATTCTTTGGTTATATTTTCTTATTTTGTCGTAGACTTTACACATTTGTAAAACTTCATTGAAGTAGTTCATGAGATTAAGAATTTAAGGTTTTACCATGCCATGATCTGTTTATTGGCAGGGTTTACTTCCAAAAGATGCTATAGGGGATTTTAAATACATTATAATGTACCAACTCTGTTAGAATGTTAACAAAAAAAATTCTCAAAGTCATTGAGTCGTATCTTTATCATTTTGTGTTTTTTTGTCTTTTGTTGTCGTAGCAACAGTTTCTGCATTCCTGCATATAGAGTACAATTATTTGGAGAAGTTAATAATAGTTTAGTGAACTTGTATTATACGGGAACTACAAGATCCGAATGTTATTAGTTCCAATTACAAGATGGTTTTTAATATTCAACTACGTCTTAATTAGATTAAGCGGAGGTCCATTTCTACCCCGGTGATGGGTATTTGCAAGAATTTTCCTAAGCACATTGTTAATGATAATAAGATGTTTGGAGTTTAAGATTCAAGGTCGAATGAGTAGTTAAAATTTTGTAACTGGCCATAGTAATAATAATAATAATAGTCTGTGGAAAGTGAAGGCAGCTCATGAGTGTCTACTATTGAATTCAACCGACCCAGCAATACTTATTCAATCCACACAATACAACAATACTTGTTTGAAGAAAGTCAAGTACTCTGACCTTCCTAATCACTTGTTAATTTGTAATATTTTATGTTTTTTTTATCTCATCCATAGTATTAGTAAATGGGGTATTTCAATTTCTTTTCCTTTTCTCCTGTAATACTTATTTTTATTTTTCATTGAAGTATCCAATACAAACGTAATTTCAGATATTCATTTATTAGTGGAGTATCTCATACAAATGAAAAATAAATATTTCTGTCGCTAAAAATAACTATTTCTGTAAAAAATTATTATTTTTAATAATTTTCCTCAACGGGGCTTATTTATTTACTCTAGTTCAATATTCGCTTCCTCTCATTCATTTTCTAACATTTATTTTAATTATAGCATCCACTTTTTTTAGCTAACACACCAGCACCTATCAAGATTGAACACTTTAAGTGCCTGTTGGGAAATGAGAGAACGAGTTTAAGTGCATGTGCATTCGTTTTGATTAAACGGGCTCAAGCTCAATTTCAGTTTATACATACCGTTTGGCATCTGAAAAGGAATGTTCATATCCGGACATGGACATAGTAAGGACATATATAATCATAAATAGAAAGTGGGTTAAATGGTACATTTCCGTTTTCAGCCCACGTTTCTGCAATGGGTCATTCGTGGATATTTTTGCGTACAGTATTTCGTTTGTTGTTTCTGCAATGTGCAAAAGTGCCACGTATTTAATGTTTAATTGTTAATACAATGTTATATACACGTAGGGTTCAATGTGAATATTAAAAAAAAACGTATAATTCAATAAAAAATAGTAAGAAAAGTGGGTAAAGTGGTGAAATTCATCAATTTTTAATTTTTAATGTATACAATGAGTATAGTGGAAAAAAAATAATAGATGTAGTTAATTTGTATATTATAAAATTTTATTATTTTTGAAACGTATAAAATTGAGAGTAACATTTCAAAAAAAAAAGTGTATAAAAATGAATGGAACGGAAGGAGTAGCAGTTCGCAGTACTACTCAATTTAGAAGCTAATAATAGGGATTGGACACCGAAACACAAAAGTGAAACTAATAATATGTGTATTGCAAAACGTGATGAGATTGCGCTCATATTACCTAAATGTTATATTTTTATTACTTTACCTTTTTGTTTTTAGTAATTTATATTTTAATATTTACGTTTTAAATTTTGTCTTTTCGAATTTTCTATTCATGTATTCAATTATTATATTTATTATATTAAAATTTTGAATTTTTTTAAAAAAAATTATAACTTATAAATTACGATTTACCAAACACTTCAATAACTTATACTTATAAGTAAAATTATCCAAATACCTAAGTTATAAATAACTTATAAGTTATTATTTTCATATCAGTTATATTTCACTTTTTCATTTTAAGTCATAGATTACTTTTTTTAAGAAATCCTAAACGGGCTCTTTAATGTTGTGTTTGATTAAAGGGATGTCACCCCAACCAATTTACTTCTAAGTGATCAATTAGTAGAAGAATTACTGAAAATATACACTTGGCAAAATTAAATATAAAAATTACAGAAAATATTACTATTTAAAGATGTTGGCTTAAATCTTTAGTTTCTATGCAACTTATACATGAAATAAAATGTAATAATATTTCCACTTTGTTAAAATATCAAACCATATTGTCTTCTGAATGATCAGGATTCAGGACGACTTATTTTCTTTCTATTTAGGAGTTAGAAGAATGCATTTAATCACTCGAGACCGATTGAGTCAGAGTTCGGAGCAAACATTACTGTAATGGAAACACCCCTCAACCATAAAATGCATACTTACAGGATGTTGCACATTTTAAGTGTGCATATAAGGATAATAATAATATGAGAAAGATTATTACACTTTGACGGATCAGTAACACCCTCAACCAACAAAGGGATACCAACTGCGTAAGACCTTTCACAGAAAAATAATAAAGATCAATTCTACTATTTCTAGAACAAAAACGACTGAAGAATGATTTCGGGATGATTTTATGTTTCATGGTTTAAATATTTTAGAACTATTTGATCATTTAGAGCGCAAACCCGGGATATTCCGTAAACCCATTTTGCCGAGGACGAGCTTGGATATTGCAGGAGGATTATCAAGTCCCATGCATCGGCTGAACTCGTTTGCAAGTTCCACAAGTCTATACTTGTCCTTGCCCACATTTTTGACGGAATTGTAATAGCCGAGCCACGCCTGGTATGCTGCCTCTTTGTTTTTCATCTCTACATGAGATAACGCCTTTTCTACCTGTTAAGCTTATAGTTGTTAGGCAGCAGATTTCTACTAGTAATCATGTCTATAGTACCACTACCAGTATAACAGAACAGGACAGGAATAAGATGTGTGATAAACATATAAAGGCTTTGGCCGTTACGGTACCTTCTTCTTTGTGTCTGGATCAACAGAAGGGGAGGAAGCTTTTGATATAGGCAGGTCTCTAATAGTGGACATAAAGTATTCCTCCCATGGAGCCAACAACAGTATGCCTAGCCCTTCCTTGCCTTTACGTCCAGTTCTACCAAGTCTATGTATGTACTGCTCTTTATCAGAAGGTATGCCCACCTATAGTTGCACAGATTGTATCAAGGATATTAGACTCGCATTATTTTTGTATAGCAAAACTTAGTAATTATTTTACACAAGGCATTCTCTGCAAACAAGGGAATTTTTGCAACTTGCAATTCATATCAGCATGATATGATTGTCATACCTGTATGACAAGTGTAACATCTGGATAGTCCACTCCGCGTGCTGAAACATCAGATGTGACCAGAATTAGACCCTTTGACTTCCGGAATTCATCAGACACCCTGGTTCTGTAACTTTGAGGCTTCCTCGAGTGGATTTCTCGGACATTCAACTTTAGCTCACCAAGAAGGTCAGCAACAAGCCTAGTGACCATTGCAGTTGTACAGAACACAAGTACCTTCAAGAACATATTAAATTAGGTATCATGACACTTGTCAATGTCATTTCACTTTATATAAAAATACTGCTTTTGCATCATTGAACTCTTTTGACAAGGTCAGCTACAGGATACCAATCTGACACGTTGAATTTTATTTCAATTGTAATAAAAGAAAGAATAGTGCCACCTCTGAGAAAGGTACACTCATCATATATAACAATCACATGTTTTCCTTGTAATTATTATTACCTTATAATCAACATCATCTGCGATATGCTCTTTAAGTAGAGCATATAAGAGTGGAAAGTGCTGGTCCATAGCAGCAACTAGATGTGTCTGTGTGACCTGAACCATATGATTATAGAAATTTCATGATAGCTGAATTCTCAAATATAAAAATATGTAATGAATTAGCAGCTAAAATAGGCTACCTGCGCATGAGTCTCTTCACTGCCCTTAACAGTGTCAATATATTCGTGATCTCTCTTCAATGCAACGTGACAGATTTGACGAACCTTCAGACAAATAGTTACCTTTAGAACTACAACTATACACAAACATCTAAGAATACCAGCCACTAAAATCAGGATAAACCTCTTGAGGAACTGTTGCAGAGAACAGAAGTGTTTGTCGCTGTTTAGGAACAGCAGCTATTATCCTCTCAATGTCTTTACGGAATCCCATGTCTAAAAGATGATCAGCTTCATCCAGAACTAGGGCCTTCACGCCCATCAGCCGAGTGGCAAACCCCGGAGTATTCTCGATGTGATCTTTCAATCTTCCAGGTGTAGCCACAAGAATCTAAATAATGAGAACCAGTTAATGTGACAAAAATGTACGGTTGAATGCGGCTAAAGCATAAAGGAAGGTTAAATACAATAGTCGAAAACAATACTCAATGTTGTAAACTTAAGATATCTGCACAAAGCCATTGCATCCTTGAGCTTACAGTATCCTTTCAATTAAACTATATTAGTGGGATGAAGGGTATGTTTTTATTAATTGATACACAAGTTTTGCTTTGTTTTTTGCAACTTTCTTTTGCAATTAAGGTTTTTTTGAATTTTTATTGTAAAAATACAAAAATTTGAAAACTTTGCAACTCAATGCAACTAAAACATAACAATTTTGAAACTGAAATCATCCGCAATCAAACATATGCAGTTGCAACTATTTAAAAAGACATAAACAAATGTTAATCTCAGTTCCGACCGTATTTTTGCATATATTTTCAGGAAGATAGTAGAGTTGGCAATAAGTTTGCGAAAAGTAGTATTTTTGGTAATCTCTCTCTTTTTTTTTCTTTTTTTTTTTTTCCTGTTCTGCTATTTAGATGAAGAATATTGTTAACTTGCCATTGCTATGTTATTTTGATTTATAGGTAAATATAATATGGTACTAAAGAGCATTGTTCTTATCTAGTTTAAGAACAGCATCTCAAAATTATAAGAAACACACCTGGCATGGGTTCGTTTGCATCCGTTTCTGCTCTAAACCAAGCCTGGTACCTCCTATAACAACTTGAACACCAATGGAAGGATGATACTTTAACAATTTGTTAGCCTCGGCTGCGGCCTGGCTGGCAAGCTCTCTAGTTGGGCAAATTACTAGCACAACAATTGGAGGTCTCTTTTGATCACGATCGACAGGTTGTGATTTTGTAACTAATTCAATTGAGGGGAGCTGAAATCAAGTTTCAAAAATTAGAATTATAAGAACCTCAAGCATTACTAATTCTTCTATACATAAAGACAGCCAATAATAAAAATATATGCCTCTAGCTATCAAATCCTTACAAATCATTTTTAAACCAAGGAAAAAAATTTAAAGAGATCGGTTCAGATATAATTTTAAAGATTTATTTTAGTTCTTACCAGAAAGGCCACGGTTTTTCCAGTGCCAGTTCTTGCTTTTGCTAACACATCCTTACCTACAAAAGAAAGAAGATTAAAACTAACCTATAGACAATTAGAAGCTAATGGGTTTGATTACATGTGGTAAACCTATATGTATTATAGCCAAGTGAATGTATTTACTATTTAGCTAAGTCTAGGTACGTTCACAGGCAAGCTATAAAAACTATTCACGAAAAGTAATCTTTTTTAGCTAATGTATATAGCCAAGTCTAGGTAAGTATAAATACGCCATAAAAGCAGCATCCAAATTCAAAATACTGTGCCAGCTACTACAACTCAAATAAAAGTACATCGACAGACTTATATATGGCAATGGTAAAAAGATAGACCAGGATTCTAAGAATAAACACTCTGCCAATAAAGATTGTGCTTGCAAGAAACAAACCTTTGAGAATTACAGGAAGTGTTGCCGCCTGTACAACAGTCATCTTCTCATACCCAGCATCTTTAATTGCTTTTAGTGATGAGGAAGACACCGAGCACTGATCAAACCTAGTTATGTTCCACAAAAATGGACTTATAAACCTATATGAGCAAGTGAAACAAGTAATATTTGATAACATATGGACATTGACATTACAATATCTACAAAGATAAAAATTATCTAGAGCTGCTTCTAATTCACAGACATTTACGATACATGCCTGCTTTATTACTGAACCTCTAGCATAATGTTGCAACTAATAGACTAAAACCTCCATTATTAAGGCTTCTAACGAAAACATATAACCTTGCAATATCAAATTATAACAAAAACAAGTACATTATATAACTTTCAAATTAACAATTACGGTATGATACTTAAATCATGACATAATATTATTGTGGGTAACAATTTACGAGGATACTAAAAGTCAATAAAAACTCTGCATGAAATTGATTTACAAATTATGGACACATTAACTTTTAGGGGAACCAAAACTATGATGCATTTACCTATCAACAAATTAAACCCAATATCTACATATATCAAGTTTAAGGGGATCTATAGCCCTCCATACCGCAACGTAGAGTCTCCCTTTTACCAAATATACTTGCACACACCAACTTCACATCCATTATGATTAAGCAACCTTTTGAGTTCTTAGCAAAAGTACTATATGTAGTACTTCTACTTTAATATTTTGGCCGACAAGACTTTTATTTTTTTTAATTTTATTGTTTGTTTGGGAGTTAATGTTAATATTTGATATATGGTGAAACTATGTTTTGTGTTCAATTCTCAGAAAGCTTATAATATTTGATACTATGGTTTAGATTGATAGTTCATTGTATAATTTATAACTACCTTGTTTCACTTAGGTAAGAATCACTTCCTTCTTGTGAACTCGTAGGTGAAGCACTGGGGCTATCTTTAATTTCCATTCTTGAGAAAGAACTTGCATTCTTGGAAGCCTCGTCATCATCTTCATCGTCATCAACTGATTCACTGTCATCTTCGCTATTGTCCTCACTAATCAATTCTCGAAAACTACCTCTTACCTTCTCTACACCCTCGTCCGCATCCCCAACCTCATCCTCATCCTCATCAAAATCATCTGTATCTGACATCATTAACCCTCCTCTCTTGGATACGGATGTACCTGTCCTCATCCCCCCACGTCCACCCCCTCTGTCCCCCCTAGATCCTAGTTCCGAACCTCTACCCCCTCTATTTCCTCGTTTTGAATCCCTCGAAGACAAGTCAAATGAATCACGATGACCTCCCCTTCCTCTTTTAGAGGAGCCTCCCCTTCCATAGTCATCAGTATCAGAATCCCGACTTCCCCTACCCCTATTTGATACACCTCCCCTTCCATAACCACCAGAATCAAAATCTCGCCTAGTCCTCCCCCTATTGGATAAACCTCCCCTCCTTCCATAATCACCAGAATCAAAATCTCTACCTCCCTTTCCCCTTGCTCTATTTGATACACCTCCCCTTGCGTAATCATAAGAATCGAAATCTTCACTTCCCCTTGCCCCATTCATAGAACCACCTCTTCCTCTACTTGACATACCATAATCTCTATTCCTATCAAATTGACCACCATTACCTCTAGAATCAAACGAATCCCTATTCCCTCTGCCAAAATCAGCTCCGTCTCTCCTTCTCTTACCCGAAAAATCCCCCTTGCTAGGTCTACCAAAATCAGCATTATCATCAGAATCACTATACGAGTGCTTAGAGTTATTAGCAAGAAATGAATGAGAGCTCAAATCACTAACCCAATCACTAAGTTCAGCTTCATCCTCTATCAAACTCTTGGAAGCCTTAACATCTGAACGTGTCGAAAATTGTCGAAAATGGGAGTGATTAAGGGTAGAAAAAGCAGCTAATCTTTTGGGGAAAGATTGGTACTTGAGCTTGTGGGGAAAGACCCGAGAGAAGAGGGTCCCACGGTTAGGTTTAGAAGGAGGTGGTGGGGGTTTAGTCTTCATGATGATGGCAGCAGCAAGTGTGGGGTTTAAGAGGCGTAGTTTTTCGATGATCTTTACTGGCATACTCCTATAACCTCTTATATAATGGTGTGCAAATGTGAATTGATGGAGGAGAAATGAGAGAGAGAGAGAGAGAGAGAGAGAGAGAGGCGTCGAGAATTTCAAGACTCCAAGGAAACTACGGGGTTTTACGTTTAGGGTTTAAGCAAGCCTTTTGTGTTTGTGCCTTCCAATTTAATCGGAACCCTATTTTACCTATACGTTGTCGTTTCATTCTCTTCAACTACCTTAGAAAACACATTATTTGCTTCTTCTTTTTTAATGAAAGAAATCACCTAATTTTTTAATTTTTTTTTTGAAAAAATGCACTTGCTTATATTAATTTGCTTCAGAAATAAGATTATATCGGATAATCTCAGGAATAGTATGATACCACTCCATTGGACCTGACATAGAAACTGCATCTCGTACTAACAAATAAGCTACAATATTCGTAATATTCGATCGATACTCAAAAACTACTAACATATCACTAAAATGTTTTAACAAACTGACACAATCATCTAAAATAGTATGGAAAATTGAGTTCCCTCGATCTCCATTAATTATGTCCACCACCAATTTAGAATCCAATTCAAATATGCATAGTTGATTTCTCCAAGTTTTAATCCATAGCAAAGTTTCCTTCAAATTCAAAGCTTTTGCTTCCCTTATACGTGTACTTCCTCGAAAACTATTACTCTTATAAAAATCAGATATCAAAGTATTAATGGTTTTATTTGATTTTTTCTATATCAAATTGAAAAATAAGTTTTAAATAAATAAATATAAAAATCAGATATCAAATATTAATGGTTTTGTTTGACTTTTCCTTTATCAAATTAACTAATTTTTATAATTTAAAGAAACTAAAAATATCAATTAATTAAAAAGTATAAACAGTCTACTTTAAAAGTACATTTTCAATTTCCTAAATTTATAAAAAATCATTTTAATTGTGAATCAAAAATTTATTTGAAACTGGAAAAAAGTAGTAGAAAGGCCAGAATTTATTTATTTTCCTGGCGCTAATGCAGGCGGAGTTTGTGTGTTTATTACACATCCTTTGTTCCAGTTTCTGGTTTACAAGTGTCCATTCCATTTATATACATACAGACAGATACAGTATATATATATCTTGAATTGAATGGGGTATCCTTTCAAACCACCTCATTCATTTTGACAAGCTCTTAAAACCTACTCACAAGATTCAACATTTTTGACCCCCTTTATTTTTCCGTGACTACTACTAGTAATATATTATCGTTTTTTTATCAAGAGTATACAATAAGAACGAAAATTTAATAACGTTGTAAAATTAGATATAGTATACACTATACAGTATACACCCCTGAATTAGGCAAGTTTAGTTTTCTTAAAAAACCCCATTCAAAGAAATTTCAACCAATTGCTCCTCCTCTTCCCACTATAATAACAAACACCATCTTTACCTTCAAACTTACTTGGGTTCCTCACCCCTGCTAGCCTGCAAATTTCTCCATTTTTTGCAAGTATATGAGGTATCGTTATATGTATGTTATGTCTCTGTGGTTTTTGGATTGAATTTCTAATTTTTTTTACAATTCTTTACCCGGGCAATGCTTTTTTTTTTTTTGCTAAATCTTGTCAACAAGTTTGCTCATTTACAAGAAGCCATTTTAAATTTAATATAGGTCTGTACATATTTAAAGTATCTGTTTTTTAGTGGTTGCATGACAGAATTGTGCCCTTCTCTTCTACTCTAGTTTTAACAAGAGATACTACATCTGTTAATGTTAAGATATATTCACTAATTTAATAATAAGTTTCAATGATTTATTTACTTTATAAGAGTTATATGTAATCTGTTTGTGATTAAACATTAAAAGTTTAAAATCATGTGTTAATTTTTGGTTTGAGATAGATATTTAGGTAGTAAAGATATTAAGGACATTCTGGAGTTTGCAATGTCTTGTTTGTTAGGGTAGTGTAATTACTAGGAACTTACGATAATTTTTGTGTATTATGGCCTTTCACTTGACAGTTTAGTTGTTTCCTTTTAAATGTAATTTGCCAATCCATGTGTCAACAACAATCATACTTGTTTGTTTTCATCTAGTATAATTTCTATTTCAACTCTTTTCGTATTGTCTCTCTATGCAGGTGTTTCATATATCTTAACAGCTCTGAGCTCTATATTATGATGCAATATCTTTTGTAGGTGAAATAACTGAACTTTAAACGATACACTCAGCAACCAACATTTTCAACTGCAACAACACAAATCTTCCTGTTGCTGCAAGATATCAGTGCTGTGGGACAGATATCTGCTTGCATTTAGCTAATATGAAGAATGTACATGTTCTTATAGTCTTATATCTTTTACTTGGAACTTTTATCAATGTTACATATCTCATGCCTCTTTAAAATAACCTGTATATCTCATGTATCTTTAGAAGAACTTGTATATCTCAGCCAAAGGTAATTCTATTTGTAATTTGTACCAATTTGATTCTTATATTGTAATATTTTCAAGGAATGGGAATATTCTGGTTGTGAACAAGCTACTAAGAACCTAGCCTGTCTCCTATACGAGTTTTAAATATTAAGTGTGCAAATCTTTCAATGTTTGGTGTTTGGGAATGCTAACTGCATGAAAGTTATGCAGGAATCACATAACACATCAGATGTACAACACTCAACTCATGTTTCACATGATTCTCAAAGTGACCAACAGAATAATCCAGTGGAGGCTCCTGTAGCAGATTCCGGCTCAGTTTCCATATCAAGCAATGACAACAGAAGAGTTTCTCGTGAGGATATCGAACTTGTAAGATTATCTGTTCTTCCTTTTCAGATACGTATGAGCTGAGATCCATATATCATATCTCGGCGTTTATTGTACTTTTTTGTAGGTTCAAAATTTGATCGAACGGTGTCTGCAGTTATACATGAACCGAGATGAGGTCATAAAGACTTTACAGAATCGTGCAAGGATAGACCCTGGATTTACGACTTTGGGTACGCATTTTCAAAATGTAAAGAAGTCCTTTTTCATACTACCAATATCATTTTGTGTTACCTACTTGCAGTCTAATGATTAATTTGTTAACCTTTTAATGTTCATTAAATAAATTCAATCCCTAGCAAGTACATATCTTTTATTTTTGATTTTGAATGTAGGTCCTTTTCTGTTTACCTGCTTTGACTAGTTACGACAGATAAAAGATTTATACTGATTGTTTCTATTAAGCTTCTATGTTATTTTACATGCTATTCCTTTAATGTCATTTTACATGCTTACCCCTTTCTTGCTTATTATATTTTTTTGCACCGAAGTATGGCAGAAGTTGGAAGAAGAAAATGCCGATTTTTTCAGGGCTTATTACATAAGGCTTAAGTTAAAGAAACAAATTATTTTATTCAACCATTTACTGGAACAACAATATCATTTGATGAATTATTCTACGCCACCAGAAGTTCCTTTGGCTCCTATACAGAATGGCATTCATCCCATGCCAGGTAAAAGCTAATTACATGTCGTAATGGTCTTGGTAAAATCTGTAATAGTTACTTGCTTATTATTCAGTTATGACCTGAACTCTTTTCTGTTATATTCAAAATTTATGGTTAATGATGACAGGTGACCTACGCCTTCCATTTACTAAGTAAATTTAAAATTGCTTGAATAAAAACTTTAGAACAGAGATACTTTCTGCACTCAGGTGTTTGTAGAGTTGATGTTTCTTGATATATTATGTATTCAGTTTCAGGTCATGTGTATGTTATTATTCTTTCTTAAGATGCTTTCCCAATTTCACCACTTGCCAGTTGTCCCAAGTTTTCCTCAATTACGCTTCTTTAGCAAAAAAACTGGAGGAACTGATGAAATACTGACAGAAGCAAATGTTTTAATGGAGTGCCACATTTTGTTGCAACAGAATGTTTCTATTTCTCTTTTGTTGAAGGCTAAGAGACAAATTTGGATATTATATTCCTTTGTGGAACTTCTTTCAAGTTTAAACATTTTTAGCTGCAACTACCTTTTTTGCATTATTGCTCCTTTAACTGTGTAACTTAAAGTCTTGATTTTTAGTTGATCACTGTTAGGTCAAACTTCTGTATGTCACTTAATCTTGGCAATTTTTTAAATAGACCAATCTTATAAATTGTGAGTTTAAGTTAGGTTCAGTCTGAGCTCAATTTAATTCCCCTTTCTAAAGAAGTCACTTATTGCCAAGGTATACTATTGATTAATTAAGTTGGTGTCGTGAACTGGACTCCTACTGTTGCACCTGGGAGTCGATCCAATTATTTTTTTGAGCAGGTGATGGCTTGGGGGGTCAATATTAGGTGCAGAAGGCAAGTTCTGCTATATTTATATTTCTGTTAATGAATTCGCGGGAAGGGCTTCACATTTATCTTTTGTTAGATATTTTCTGTAGCTAGAACTTTTACCGTGTGACCTTTAGTCAGACCATATCATTCTTTTAGTTTTCTCATTGTTGCTTGTTTCAGTGCAGTTAACAATTTACCAATCGGTTACCCTGTTCTACAGCAACATCCAAATCCTGGTTCGGGTCAGCATTATCTAGACTCCATGGGAATGTCTGCCTGTCATATGGCCAATGGGGTACCTGCACCTGGGAACTTCCATCCAATGCGAATGAATTCTGGCAACGAGTATAATTTTTGTTTCCTGTGAATTTATTCTAACAATATTGATGCAATTCCTACTTGCATTCCCTACCAATGTCGTATGACTACTGCAATTTTATTGATCTATACGAGGCCACATGTATCATGGCTTTGCTGTTGACATGCGTAAGACATAAGTTACTTGGGGTTTTATGTCAGTCTTGGACTTAATTTAATCAATACTTTCTTGTAGCTATCTAGTTATAGTATTCATCCTCGGCTCCTCGTTTATGATGGCATGCTCCTGGCTGTAATGACTCATCTTAATGTAAAAAATTAAGATACTCTAGGGCTACAGATGTTTGGGATAGGCTCACATGAACTTCCTAATGCATTAGATAGATTTCATGATACTACTATTACATTGTAACTTTTGTTAGGGATCCTTCTATAAAGTTCGTAATTTAATTATTTTGAATTAAAGTTACTAAATGATGTTGTATTACGACGGTATATCTAAACTTCTGCAAACCAATATCATCCTCTAACATGCATGTGTCAATACTAGCAGATGATATTATCTGTATGAGGGAACTCATGATAAAGTTCATGCAAGTCATATATACCCGGTTAATGTTCCTGTTTTTTACTGGTCAAAATGTAATTAGCTACATGAAGGAAAATTACATCTCTTCTAATGGAACATGACACTCAAGAACGTCTAGTAATTGTTGTTTCTTCTTTCATCTTGAAGCATGGTGTTGGGAAACAATGCTGCTGATAGCACACCAGGTTTTCCACCTGGGAGTGCCATGTCATCCATGTCAGAAATGGCTGTTAGTCCAACCTCAGTAACCTCCGGTGGTCATTTTCCCTTTACAGCCTCTGAAATATCAGGAATGGGTGTAGATACATCAGTGCTTGATTCTGCATTTACGTCAGATGTGGCAAATTCAGTAGATTTGCCACTTGCACAGGATAATGGGGAAGGGAATTCTAGGGACTCGCTAAGATCTTTGGCTCAGATCCCTTGGAGTTTTAGCCTTTCAGATTTGACAGCAGATTTATCAAACTTGGGAGGTAATCTGCAAATCATCTTTTTCAGAACCGTACTAATAGCTTATATTTTTCCATAAGAGTTGAAAAGCGTTATGTTCCACTTGGTACTGGTGCTTTGTACTTTTTGACTGTATGTATGCTGAGATATTCCATTCTTGCTGAGAGATAATTAGCATGATCTTTTACAGAGAGAATTATTATAGGCATCTAACTAGTGCTCTTCTGTTTGTTTTCGTAGATGCAGCTCGTTTAAGTTTATATTTATCCTCTTAAAAATAAAAATTATAAATGGGTATCAGACAATTCATTATTTGCGAGCACTTGTGCGGTTTAAAACTTAATACTCATGTTTGCATAGGACAGAGTAAAATATTATAAATAGATTTAAGCACGTGTTTCTATTCAGTCCAAATTTTAATTGGATACCCTGCATGTAGTATGCCCCTTTGAGTTAGTCTGTAATTACGTTAGTAAGAAGTGTCTCTAATTTCTTTTGTATCGTAGAGGCACCAAGATTTGTACTTGTCCTCATATTCATTGTTATGGCTTGTCATTTATAAGCATCACATTTTGCAGACTTAGGAGCTCTTGGGAATTATCCAGGATCCCCTTTCTTGCCCTCTGATTCAGATATATTACTTGATTCTCCTGAGCAAGATGACATAGGTAAGCTGACTTGTCATTTCTCTGTGCAGGGAGCATGTATAACATCCTCTTATACTAATAATTGTGGGAAATAACAAAACTATTTTGAGGGTCACATGCGTTTGAATAAACCTTCTTTCACGCATACAATTACAATAATGAAGATGAACTTTTTAGCTTCTTACTGTGTCTTCAGAGAAATGATATTTTTTTTCCTTGCTGATTAAGAATTTATGATACTAACAATTGTTTTTTCATTTTTATGCTTGCATGCCTTAATATTTCTTTGTGGAACTGTTTAAACTGACACCATAACTTGACTTTGATCTGTAGAGGAGTTCTTGGTTGGTTCTGTTCCCGGCCCAGCAGCGCAGTCTGATGACGAGAAGTCTTAGTTAATTTGGATAAATTCTAATTATTACTTTGAACAGATAGGATAGGGTAAACGTTGATGTACAATAAAAGATAAAAGAAGGAACTGAGGTATTTAGATCTTCTACAATTCATCTCTGGATCTTGCTTTTAGTTGTTCAGAGATGATGTGGTCTACAGTATCATGTTACCAACACGAGGAATGTAACTGGATCTTTGTTTTCAGATTATCCCTGGTGGTGCTGCAGATTTGTTCAAAAGTATTATTTTAAGCATGGGAAATTGTTAGACCCAGGGGGTGAGTAAAACCAAACCGAACCTTACCATGCAATTGCGGTTCGGCCTAGAATTTTTTAAAATTTGGTTCAGACCGAAAAAAAATTCGACTCGATTGAGATCTTTTATGTTTGATAAATTGGACAATACACATCTTATGATCTGAATACTGAGAAACTAGCTCATTGACTGCCCAAGACAACCATTAAATTTGAGAACTTCTTATGTATATGTATGCTATACAACATTGTGCAGTGCACCATACAAGAATCAATGTGATGAATTAACTTTCACACTGTGGTGTATCATATACAGTGGAATAGTTACAAAATGAAATCTGAAATGTATGTAATTAAATATTAGATGGCCATTGCTATAAACTGATAAGATGTTCCATGTCTTCCGTGATTATGCAATCTCTCATTTTGCTCCTTTGTACATTTCATCAATGACATTCTGCAGTTAGACAATATTTATGTAACCTTAATCTCTTAATGACAGAACAATTAAACACATTTTTACATGTCTTATTCATTAATCCAAACCTGGTAGTATTTGAGAAACTGGGCTCTCTTTTTCTTGAACGTTGGCGTTAAGAGACCGCGTTCCATGTCAAATGGTATAGGATCAAGATGCACAGCTTTAATAATCTCGAAGCCTTTCAACTGCCAAGAATATGGAACATGCCAAACACATGTTACAACTGTTTGATTCGAATAAGGGTTTTTCTATTGTATGCCCATGGGCAAGAAGCCGAAACTTATAAAATTGGGTCAATTTGATTGGTAGAGTTTTTGTGAATGTAGAGGGGTCCACCACTATTATAAAATGACACCAATCAAATTGGCTCAATTTTATAAGTTTTCGCGTCTATGATGTGTCCATGAGCACATGGTAGAAAAACCGTTCGAATAATACATGTTATGAATCAAAACTCAACTTTTGAGCCTTCAAGAGTAATTACACTATTAAACATTGTTTATAAAGCTTTTATGAAAATAACAGTGTTTAGAATCTTGAGTACTACGATTGCAACTTCTTCGAGTTTTAAGTTAGGCCAAGGAGAGTAGAGAATAAACCTTGTTTTCTTTGGCAATCTTTGTAAGCTCTCCGAGAATGAATGATTTTGCCTGGGAATTGTTGCAGATGGTGTTAAAATCTCCAGCAACTCCGTTCTCGCGAGCCCATGATTCAAGCGCCTCTTTGTTGGGGTTAGCAATAGCAACAAGAAAAGACTCGTAGCTGTTCCCATAGATACATATCTGAAAGGAGTGAGCATATAATAACAGCCTTTCGATCATTGTAAGCAAATAATTTCTTAAAGAATGACAAGAAAATCGAAATACAGCCATGGTCGATTATGTTTTAGATAACATAAGTTGCATTCAGTATCTTGGAATCAATGATGTTATCTAGGCTATAATTAGCAGAAATGCAAAAAGTACCAATAGTGTATCTAGTGAGTAAAGAGAATTACTGCATCAATGCCAGAAACAAGGGAATAAATGTTCTCCAGATTTTCAACTGAAACATATTCTCCTTGAGATAGCTTAAATATGTTTTTCTTGCGGTCAATAATTTTCATGCTTCCATCAGGTTTCCACTCACCGATATCCCCTGAAGCAAGATTTCCATTAGTTCTTATGTAGGAGTATATATAACCAACACAGAGAGAAAGGAACAAAGGCAAACCTGTGTGGAACCACCCATCAATCATCACCTCTTTTGTGAGGTCCTCGCGTTTGTAGTAACCTGAAAACAAAGTCCTTCCCCGTATGCATATTTCTCCACGTGGAGTACTTGCCAGAGCATCATACTCCATGTCAGGAACAGATTCTAGGCACACATCAATGGATGGCAATGGAGGACCTACAGTACCAATCATTGCTACTTCATGCAGCTGTTGGACAAATGAACCCCCACAGGTTTCTGTCAGACCTGCATACCAAATCACATAAGATCAGAGAATGAACATTTTCATGAAGTTCATGTAGACGTCGATTGCTCCCTAGCTTGTATGTGCTGAGAATAATTCAAAGTTGACTTATTTTAATTTTGAAGTGTTCCTAAATTATCTATTTTTTTAGTTAGTAATCAGTAGGAGAAGTAAAAGTAATTTGAATGATTAGGATAATAGGTTAGGTTCTTAGCTATCTTATTTTCACTTTCACTGCTAGTTATATGTAGGCTCGTTACTTGCATTAGTATACATGAAATCACTATGCAGATTTTATATCTATATTAGGACCATTATACCACCATTTTCTTATATATTTTTTTCATCTTCATCCAAACAAACCAACAGTGTGATTGCTCAGGATTCATGCAACTGAGACTTTTAAGCAATTAATCTATCCAGACAAACCAACAGTATAATTGCTCAGGATTTATGCAACTGAGGCTAAATACAACTGTTTATCCAGACAGACCAACAGTATGATTGCTCAGGATTCGTGCAACTTAGGCTTAGAAACAATTGTCACACGTATTAGATGACAGTAACCACACATGCACGTAATTCTAATGTGAAAAATGTGCAAAACACAAGCTAATGTTGAGCCAGAGTAAAGTGAAGTTTAACAATAACAGATAATAAGATCGATAAATTACCATATCCTTGGAGAACATCAGCACAAGTCACAACTCTTAAAAAGGTCTCTACCGCGGTAGATAATGGAGCTGCTCCAGAAAGAATAAGGCGCATATTTCCTCCTAAACCTTCCTTCACCTAAAAGGTGGGTACAATATTTGAGTTCATGCACACCACTGACAGAGATACTATAAAGAAATAACGAAGAGAGAAGTTGCGATAAACAATCACATCCACCTTACTAAACACAATCTTGTCAAATATTGGAGCTGCCGCTACATGTGTATACCCTTTATTCATGTTTTGAAGTTTGCTGCAAATCAAAATTTCGAGATCAGTCTCTCACAGAAAGATAAAATATTCAGAATTACACTAGTTTGTGACGTGAACTGAAGTCTGTAGTCACTAATCTCACATTAATATCTTAGCTAAGAAAAATGTGATCAGTGTTACGTAGCATGACTGTTGGTCTTTGAAGGATTCGGTATGGATTATAACATATAACTTTGACTATCATGCCTATAATATCCCTAAGAAAAATATGTTAAAACTTCTGCAAATACTATTCACCAAATTTTCAGGTGCTTACACCCAGAAACCCTGAAAATTAAAAATTAGACCATCATATCCAGTATAGAAGGTTTTAGTGTTCAGGTGATAGCAGAGAATCAAATAAAGCTACACTAGAAAAGAACTGATCTCGGTTTTTAACATGTACTTATCAGTCATTCACCAAGTACATTTCTATCATTTAACTTGTACAGTGTTTCCACTTACTAAGAATAAGCAATATTGAACAACGATTTTTTGATGAACCCCCCTGAAGTAATCTTCTCTACTAAACCTGCAAGTATTTATTGTAGACAATTAGGCATAAAACTAAATGTTGACAAAGATAATATTGTTTTGTTTGTTAAAAATAGAAACCCAGTGTAGTTGGGTAATTTCGGATGAGGTGCAAAAAGTAGATTTTTAACTTATTTAGCAATTAGTTCTATCCAACTACTGAACACTCCTCAGTTACCACTTACTGTGAAGAATTTCCACAATATATATTTTAGTTTCTCTACTGACGAGAATAGATTATGGATATCTTCTAAAATACGCGGAAAAAGGAATGCAGTAACTATTGACTCAATAATATGTTGTGGAAATTCCACTAGAAGAACTGCAAGACGGGTGCAAATCCTTAAAAAGATAAATTTCTTTGGGTACACATTGAGCATAAGGGCATACATACAATGAGATGTTTATCGGCAGTTCCCTGATAGATGAAGTATATATTTTTATCTTTATTTGTTAAATTCATATGTAGCATATATGTCTTACTAAACATCAAACATGTAAGAAACTTGAAATCCAGAATTTTATTTCTGGCAAGTATGTCTTACCATACTAGGTTGAAAAAACTGTATCGAACTTAGGATCAGAGGATGAAATATTTGCATTTTTGAATGTTCAACACAACTAGCTTTAAACATATATTAGTAACATTATGCGGTGGGTAATATATGCCATTACCTGAATATATCTTGTCCAACACTCGTGGTACAGCACAAAAGATAGATGGTTTTAGTGCTTTGACATCATTCATAAGTAGTTTTATGTTCTGAAATGGCAAGACAAAAGGTCGGAAAATTAAGCTGTATACATATATACTTCTAATGCATTATGCTCCATTTGGTTGGAAGGAATGGAGTGAGGCGTGAATGAAATAAAATAATAAGCCCTGGTTTAAGTTTAAGTTTGTATGAAGGGAAAGTAAGGAGGAACAAAAATTATGAGTATCATTCCTTCCAAGAGATGGAGCAAAATTTATTTCGTCTCTGGACTTACCCCTTGCCAAAATCCTATTGAGGCACCAGAAGATATGATCTGTTCCTCCATCACTCGATCAAATATATGTGCTAAAGGAAGATATGACAAATATACATCCCTTTCGGTAAACTACAACAAAAGTAGAACTAAGGTCAAACAAAAGGAAAAATTGCATTTATTAACTAGTAGAGCTCACTGGCAAGTAGCAAGAGGTAGAATTATCACAAGCATTAAAGCCATCCATAGGATGCAAGCCTTTAATTAAATTATCACCAAATAAGAAAGGCATAAATTAGAACATGTATAAGCTCTGATATTTACCTCTTCATTTATGCTCCCTAAATGAAAATTTATTCCAGATATAAGCCAGATAATGTTTTCGTTGGTGATCATTACTCCTTTCGGGTCTCCGGTTGTTCCACTTGTATACATAATTGTACATATATCACTTTTCTTCTTTTCTGGTAGCTTAAATTCATTACCTATGCCCTGTAAAAAAGATATGACATGTTTTAAATCAACTATGTTAGAAAGTGCGATAATTTATATTGTAGTAAGAAACAACAATAAGTAAATTAAACATAAGTATAAATATATAATGTTTCTACGGCAATTCCAGCTTAGTTATGCACAGCTTACTGTGTTCCATCACTGAACATGTTAACCAATTTCTACCAAAACTGTTGGAAACAAGTTTTCGTCCAATGCTGCAGGAAACAACTTCAAGATATTTTCTACGTACTGTTGACTGACTCGATGGGCCATTCACTTTATATGGGATTCTATTAGAAATTTTTCAAGGGTGTAAGTTATTTGTATGAAGAAAGTAGCTTACCAGCAGCAAAAATTCATCCCAAGAATATATTGCCAGACCAAAGCTATTAGACATCATCTTTTGCTCAGCATTTATCTTGCCAAAGCTCACAAGAGCTATAAAACCGTAAGAAGATTAATGTTTCAGGGGTGCTTATTCTTTAAAACATTGTATGAATTAAGCAAAGGGAACTTACTTTTCAAGTGTTTTGACACGCTAGGAAATGTTCTCATCACCTGCATATGCAACAGATGAGAATACATATAATTTTCCAGAGAAAGACAATGAAGTATGCATAGTTGCAAGCAATGAGTAAGATAGTACTAAACATATCATTAATAAAATTAGCAACCTCAGAAACTACGACAGAGTTACTAACCTCGGAAACTTTGGTTTCTTCAACAAATACAATTGATATCTCTGCATGACATATAATATATTCCACAGCACCTGAACCTGAAATAATGGCAAAACTTTCGGTAACTACTTTAGAAAATCAAAAAGAATAAAATTATAGAGTACCAAAACAGGTTAGGTGTTTCATTTTTCAGAGAAATAGGAGCAAAAACCTTCGCATGTGTTTCCATGAGTCACAGTCATGTGACAAATGCATACAATCATAGGCTGCATAAGTGGCTTACTTTTACCAACTTCTTCTGTTATAGTTGTTTATTGTAGGGTGAGCTCAAGTGTAAGCATTACGTGACTGTGGAATATGCAAATTATGATGGAGCATGCATATTAGCTGATGGCACAGGTTTCTTCTGACACTTTCTGATTTTGACTGGATGATTCCATATTGGAATTAGAACTTAAAATTCACTACTCACAAACCCGCACAACTAAAAGGCATACTTTACATGCTAGAGAGAGATTGTTGGGGGGGGGGGGGGGGGGG
>PHNY01236599.1:46558-66932 GCA_003724115.2 Anethum foeniculum
ATTGATGTGCTTCCTCGAAGTCGTTTTCCCATTTTCTCTCTGCTGCTGCTGCTAGCAATTAACACATATTCACCTTGTATGTATTATGACTAACAAACTATAACTACAATTTTCAAATCTCCGCCTCAACTTGTCTCTTTTTGTACCCGCGGGAACCACCTGCCTTTTTCATTTTCAAATAAAATCGCCTCGCCCCTCCTTTTAAAAACTTTCTTTCACCTTTTTTTCGTTTTTCTATTATATGCTCACGTGCACATAATAAGGAAATTTATAAGTTTAAGTCCAAAATTCAATCAAATTGGCAGCACACAATAGAAAAACCCTTTTTTTTACCAAAAATTATAAGTAATGACTACCCCAATTTTACTGTGCACATACGACATTGTAATTTACATGCATATTTAGATACCTATATTTTCAATGATAATATTTGAAGAAAAACAGATTAAGTCCATTTCTATACGTTCTACTGTTTCTTAAAATAAATAATGGTTTCCCTAAAAACAAAACATTCTCCATAAAACACTAATTTACAACAAAAATTTGGAAAATGAGCAAATAGAGAAAAGAATAAAATAAATAAATTGCTTGTTATTGACGTATTTCTTTAGACTACAATCAAACAAGCCATAAAAAATATGAATCATGTCTCAACAACGGGCAACATTCATCATATTTACTCTGTACAATATTTAAAGAAAGAGAAATACTGTAATGTCAAACTATGTATATCTCTAAATATCTGCAGCTGGAAATCCAGTTTGAAACATAGATTGGCATTCTCATGATGTGCCAAACAATGAACATTCAAGAAAACGGAATGACCCCTATCATCTATGAGGAAACAACGTTCTGCTATATAACCAGCCTATTGAGTATGCTTTGAAACAATGTCCTGCTATATAACCAGCCTATTGAGTATGCTTTCTACTTCTCGCTCTGGACAATTACAAATGATTGGTATGAAAAAATCTTAAATGCTAATTACTCCTGTGAGAAGACGATCCCTATCTTTTGAGGGGTTGTAAGAATTATCATCTACAATATCTTGCCTAGTTCATAAATTGCCGACAGACTGGAGCTCCACATAAGCAGGGGACCTTCTGTTCGTCGCTCTCATCAGGATCAAACTTGTAATCATACCTGCAAACAGAAACATGATTAAATGGTTTGGCAAACATGCAAGTCTGAAGTTATGTACACTAATGGAACTTGAGAGAAATGATCGCAACCCACGTCAACTCATCTCCAGCAAGCACACTGGTTTTGGCAATAAGTACTATCCTGCTTTCTTCTCCGCCCAGACTTAATATCCTAGCATAACAGTTGGGCATGCACTGCAGTATAGTCACAAGCAAAAGTCAAAATTCCAGTATAATTGATACTCTGAATGGTTCAATATAATAATAATATTTAATAAATTAAACACGCAGTGTAATTTTTTTCAGCAGGCTGAAATGACAACTGAAAAGCCAAGAACAATCCAAAAAGTAGATCTGTAAACTAGAGCAATTATACATGCAATAAACGTCAATTTGATTTCAAATACACGATAGCCCAGCGGTAAGTTGTGATATGTAGATGTACAAAACTAGCTAAATATACAAGTGACGGTTCCGGGAGAAAGTTGACTTGATCCAACATTTTTGAAGAGAGCTTCAAGTTCAGTGATGTTTCATGCCTGTCTAGTGAACAGTTAAACATAACCGACATGCTTATTGGACAAGATAAGCCTAGTGCTTGCAAGTTCCAGAGGGAATTGAAACTTGAATTCTAAGGGCATAAGAAAAGCACTTGACTACAGCAGATTTGGGAGGATTTGAAACCATTTTATATCCTTACATATTGGATAGAAAAGGAGAAAAGACGCATTTTCCAGTATAAATTCTGTACTGGGGAACTTACTGAATGATTGATTAAGCGACCAATGTTCCCCCTCTCGGTTGCATCAATTACTACTTCTTCACTGATCTTGAAAAGCTGCAGAAGACAAGAGTTAGAGATTAATCAATTATAGAGATGTACTCAAATTACAAATTAACTATAATTTGTTGATCTACAATCTCATTAGACCCCGAACAATAATTAGAAATTAACTAATTTTTCAACATTAAAAAAAAAAAAACTAATTTTACAACATCTTCATTCACAATATGCTTGCAAGCAAATATTAATTAACTTACATAACAATCTTTGCCTTCTGCACGGTACCGCGCCTCCCTAACATCAGCCACACTTCTCCTTACCTTCACGCCACGATACTCCATAACCTAGAGCCAAAAATTAACACAGGAGCTGAAAAATTATGTGCACGAGAAAACTACTGGAAACACTAGATAGAAAATTGTCTTCAAGTGAAACTTTGGAAAGGCACAAGGGGGCATAGAAAAAATAATATCGTCAGTGTTAATAAACAGATTTCTTAGAAGCTTCTAAATACTGATTCATATATATACCATTTCTCCTTCTTGAATGTTCGTGCGAGCAAAAAGTCCCCATCCATGTATTCCAGATTTGCCAAAACAAACCCTATGATTTTCAGTTTTCTGAAGCACAGAGGTCACCAAAATGTGAGAATCAAATTCCAAATAATTACAGAAGAACAGCAGCAATTATAACACTCAAATAGAAAGGCATGGAACCTGTAAATCATGAAGCCGTTCTTTTAATGTTGAAAACTTGTGGTGACCTTCATCCTCCTGTAAAGGTGAAAGTAAAATATATTACTTGCAAGGATACTTATGTTTGCAAAACAAAGCATTTGATTATATGATAAATGGTTTAAGACCCAAAAATAATTTTAAAGAATTACAAGTAGCAGCAAACAAACTTACTCTGTGCGTGGTTAAGCAGTCAATTGCTTCCGATGAATGATGTCTGGGTCCCATTAGCCGATGGAACATAGGTTCGCGTACAAAACTCTATAAAACAATTTATAATTGAGTCAAGAACATAGTGAAAATACGAATTCGAAACATATAATCATATACAAATTAGATAAATAGGATCAGTGAATATTTACATTGGTATGGTATGGGTGTCGTTTATTAATTAAGAATGATGCGTGCTCACAGTATAGATCTTTCACATTCCAAACTAAATCTAAATAGTTTAGAATTGATATCCAAAACCTTTAGAAAATAGAATTGATGACGAAAGATATATACCTATATTTCCATAAAAAGTTGATAATAACAATAGCAACAAAATATATACTATAGTCTTATACACTCCATTACCTGGACTTGTTTGTATTCTATTCTTTTGATAGTGTTCCACAAATTAATGTACATATTTTTTTTTAGTAATTTTGTACACTTATATAGTATTATTCTAATAATTTTTCGGTTAGCCAGAATCATATCCATGGATAAAGACGGAGAATATGGCTTTACCACTGGGCTATCTCATCTTGCTCAATTAACATACATAATTAAATGTAATCGATTTATGTGTAGTCAACACTACTTTTGAGAATATAAAATAAATGTCTATAAAAAGGTTTACTTGAGCCTCCATGTTGAGTCCCCGCACTTGTGTCCAATTTCGGATCCATAAAAAAGAATCCTAAATATACTAAAAATCTAACTGCTGGACCCACACCCTTGTCGGACACCTCGGACACCAGTGCTTCAGTCCGGTAATATGTATAACTTATACATAAGGTAATGAATAATTCTTTACTAACGGTTCTGATTATTCTAACAATTTAACATTTCAATAATATAAAAACATCAATTTACATCATTTATTTACAAACTTCAATACTTTTACTACTACAAATTATAAAAAAATTGGACTACGGTTTTAGTAGAAATCTAATAAATTTACTAAAACTAGGAATGAGTACTGATAAGGTAAAAAAACCTCACTGCAAGAAGATATAGATGCTAATATAAGATGTTAAAGTGTATAAAAAAATCAACTTTATTTCTTTAACAGCAAATAGGAATCAACTTACTAATTTTCAAAAGATATTTTTTCTACATAATAAACACAAATTCTTCTAGACAAATGGCATATTTAACTTAAAAAAAAAAAGGAAAACAGTTAATATAAGCAGTAGAAACAGATATAGACATTAAAGATGACTAATATCTGAGTGAAAACATAAAGACATTAATACGCACCCTCTATATTATACATGAAATAAATATAACTGTAAATTGCTGCTTAAATCAATATAAAAAAAATATCACGCTTCTATAGCTATTGATTTAATAATCTCTCAATGTGTACCTTCTACTTCGAAGTATAATATATTAGCACATGGTACATATTATTATTACTTAGTCCATTAAATATTGTCTGTAATACTAAAATTTCTTACCTTTTCTTTAAACAAAATAGTATTTGTGTTGTTACCTACCAAAAATATGTTGTAGATGTATCATATATAAAATTAAATCACACAACTTTTAAGTCATAATTACTTGACAGAAATTCTAATTTGTTTACATATATTTTTCCGATTGAATATTTTAATACATACTTCTTTCAAGTGTTGCACCTTTTACCTCTTCCTCAGAAAAAATACATACTTTCCCGATTAAATATTCTAATACATACTTCTTTCGGGTGTTTCCCTTCTTACCTCTTCCATGAAAAAAAATGTTCAAAATACCAGAATGCAAAAGTTGACCCTTTTTCCCCACTCGATACACATTAGAATAAAAGTGAATCCGCTTATCTAACTAAACATTCCTGCGCTCCGGTGGTACGTCACAGGTAATTTGAGGTGGGAGCTCAAGATTAACAGCTGCATTTGTTTGCAAGGTACGGCATATGTATGCATCACATGAGTACGCATTTAGTGCTAATCAAGAAGGGCGTATAACCAATAAGCTTTCTTTATAATTTTGTAGGTTTAGGTTATACACATTACGGCATAAGCAGTAGTCAAATATTAGGAATTTTGATTAATTTTTTCTTCTTTGTTTTACATTATATACTTGTTATTAATTGACAAAATACTTCTAATATTCCAAATTAGTAGTACTATTAAAATATTTAAACATGCATTGCTAACATAAGTTACTATATTTGACTAATGAATACAACATTAAGTTTATATACTACTACAAATATCAACATCCATAATGCAACTTAAAATTTGAAATTTTAGCTAAATATGAAAATCTATTATTAACCCCTACTATCTAATTTTGTGATTCGCATTACCAATTTACTTTTTAGTAACTTAATAATAAGAGAACAATTTCTATAAACTACAATACTGTGAGTATCAGAGTAGCAGTGGTAGTAATATATACAACAGTATCAAAAAAAAGGTTTCAACACAGCAGATAAACTCCCTGAAAAAAAAAAACAATTGCCTTCAACATATGCTTCATGATCTGTACCTGCTTTTGCAATCTTTTGTAGATGCGACACCTTGCAGAAGAGAACGGCTCGTACTCATTCGTTTCTGCAGTTGATGGATCGAGAAGTTCATTTTTCTTGCACGAAACCAACCTTGATCCCGGTACACATTGTGATTGATTAAGCAAGTTTCTGGCACCAAAAATGCTGGTGGGAGTCCGTATGACTATACCATTACCTGCCTCAGGGACACTGCATTAAGAGCATGATATGAAGCTGTGTAGTCTAAGCATTTAAAGCTAAACAGTTAACAAGCAAACTTTTTTTGAATGAGCACGTGCGCGCACACACACATACATTGTAATATAAATAAACACAGTACAAGTTGACATCGTCCACTATAATGTAACACTTGGTTTTAAATTACTTCATAAAAGTTCAAAGAATCTTTTATTCAGATAATTGTTCTCATCCACAATAAATAAAAAGACATGTTCTGAAAATTCTCCGTTAACATCATATTCCTACAAAGTAAACCAAACATATCAAGTATATCCAGCTCGATACATAAAACGTATACTTGGTAAAAGTATCAGGTTAGATTTGGAACTTGGAAGGGGCAAGAAGGTTAAACCTCAGAAAAGAAATGTTCTTAGTTAGGATAGGAGGCAAAAATGTCTAATGTATATTCTGCAGACAAATATATAATGGTGAATTGCATCCTAACTTAGGTTGGTCCCGACCTCCGATTTCTACCATATCACATACAAGGAGTTGGATTAAAGTAGGCTTACCAAGCACCAACAAAGAATCATACTGCTTTGTGCAACTAGCTGATTTAAATTATAGAAGTGAATTGGTGATTACTTGATAAACAACCATGATACCATGACTCATACAAAATAGCAACAATCTAATATTTTTTGTGATGCAAGCAAAAAAAACAAACTTCTGAAGTAAAAAGACTGATAAGAATTTAGAACTAGAAGTATCTGTAGCAATTCATATTAGCTATTACTGTTCATAATGAACCTCTTCCATTGCGATCAAAGGAGACTATAATGCACCAAATGAAACCCATCATAATAAATGATAACATCAAAGACAATATTGATTGCAACATCTTTTCTTACCTGTGAACAGCACAATAGGACACCCATTTGGTGATTTGCTGTCCGTTCTTCTCCGAACTTTGCAACTGAAAAACGGAGAACATGAAATGCTGAATATTTACCCTTGTACATTTTAGAAAGAAATAAAAGCCCATTTTCTATATTAAAAAAAGATAATAAACTTTGTAAGCTGACTAATTAATTCTACTTGCAGAAAGTTTGGGACAGAACAAAAATAGGAACCTCTGTCTCCACCTCTCTGAAGCACACCCACAGATATTAAAGTTACTATTATAGAAGATGGAAGCTAAATCTGAACTTCAGTCAGGAACAACTTGTCTCCAAACTGGAAGAATGTCATTGATTCTATAAAAGGAAAAACAGCTAACCGAACTGATTTAACAAGGAAGACGACTATGACATTAGTATCAACGCCGAGCTCTCTATATCAAGAAGTACACATACTGAGTCTTGGTAGATTTTAACAAGCATAATAAAAGTGAATTTAAAAAGGAAGATGATGATAGTTATCTTATAACACCAATAACAGCACAGCTTTTGTACAGTTGCATGATCCAAAAAATAATTTCCTTACAAGGCTAGGTTAAGTGCATGCTAATAATAGTAGCGGCTAGCGGGAACTTACTTCCAAGTGATAACCGGCTCTCAAAGCACACATTGAATGAAAATAAGTAGTGCACTTGCAACACTGCGTGCAAGAACCATGCACTTGCTTGCAAATAACACATGCCTGTCATCAGAAGACATAACTGGATGATTATACAGTCTCTCGGATACTTATTAGCAGCAAGAAATGCAGCGTAAATATATATTTATATGACCAAACAACAGAGGCAATTCCATATACAAGGTGATAGAATAGACAGTCAATTTTCATTGCTAGATCACAATCTAAATAGAGATATGGACACAAGCTTAAATATAAAATGATAAAACTGATGTTTTTAATCATATTAGTTTTGAGTAAAAAAACAACTTTGTCTTTCATATCATTGCACCTTCAGAAAAGAATCTAACGGGGTTTTGAAAAGCCCAACAGCAGGTTCCATTTTCTCAAAGTTCGGAAAACCAATTTCAGGACGAAACCATGCACACGTGATATGAACCCACAAAGTGTCGGCATCAGTTGGCTTCAAAGCACCACCTGCACAGTAATTCATTACAGTATAAGAGGATAAATTTAGTGGTATATTCATCTTTACATGTGGTGTGCTTTTGTAGCGTCTGTCATATACATGCCTTTAATTGGGCACAGGCAACACTCTCTCTCAACATCTGGCGTTTCACAAGCTCTACAAACCCATGAAGTAAAATCCTGATCACCTGTCACACCATAGCATTCTTGATGAACGGCAATTTCACATCTGAGGAGAAAACAAGAAGCTTGGTCATTCTACTTGAATCACAAATTCACTACAGTAAATCATACTTAAGCAAGCAAATTGTATACAACCAAGTAACAAACCCATAGATTTAAAAGCAAAATATTAGTATTGGAGCTAATTGAAAACCTGTTACATAAGACGATTTTGTTATAGTCCCAGTCCTCAACCCAACCACAAACAGCACAACGTTCTGTCGTCCACTTTGGGCAAACAGGCTCATACTTCTCTGTCCGAATGCAATTACATATGAGAAATTAGTTTGCCACAAATTAACTATGACACAGATGCCCTTGCTAAAGGCGCTAATACCTTGTAGAATTGCGCATAACTGCTGCTTATTTAACTTCAAGAGCTTTATGTCAACTAGTTTATACTGCGCCATCTGCAGAGCATTCATCAAATTATCAGGACTGCAGCCCAACGGACTTCAAATAAGAGTAAAGGGAACACTTAACATCAAAATTAATAAAATTAGCCTCCACCCACAAATGTGACCAACAAATATTTGTTTAGCATCCGAATAATATATGTATTTTGATTGACTAGATCCGATCGGAATCATCAGAACAGACCAAGAAGAACAATAAAACGTTTTAGGTGTAAAGCAGCAGCATTTGAAGATTAAATAGGAGAAGCAATAAACTAGTATCCCGTAGATGCTCCCCTGTCAAATTTCAATACAGCCTGAATTGCATTTGCTGGCACTGATACCAGAGGTTCAGGACCCAGATAGTTTAACCATAGGGTAAGTGAAAGATTTTGAAATACAGATATCCACTAATATCTTTAAAATATATATATATATATATATATATATATATATATTTAAATTTATTTATGAACTCCACTGTGAGATACAGATATTGGCATACACCCAAAATTACAAGCAATGAAAGCTGAACACAAACCCATTGTTCAAGAGGAAGCTTTGAAATCTTCACTTTAATGCTAGTTTTCCATTTTTTAGCTCTGGAACCTGTATGTCGTTCCCATTCACTTGGCTTCTGTTTCCTTTTCCCACAAGAACCACATCTGCATTCAACTCTGAAAAAAAAAAAAGGATTGCTTATCCATACTACTATAACCTGTCAGATCTGTTGATTTGACAAGGGACATGGAAAAAATATGGGATTTGGGTGTCAAGAAAGGGGAACCACAAGGGCTACGAGTTTCAATATAATGGTATTACAAGTATAACATTAGCCTAAAGCGGTAATTATTTGTATAATCAAGAACGGAAAAAGCATAGATAAGACACTAGGCAGGGGGGAGACTATTCCTTGAGGTATAGAGCTTACAGATGTAGAGACGGATAATAAATTCCTTCCACGCCAGTGCAGACAACGATTATTTTTTCAGGCACTGCAGCTCGATCTTTGTTATTGACGGACCTGTTCGAATTGATAATATTATTGACGCTTCATAAGTAAATTCCCTTGGAGGGGGAGAGGTACAAATGAAGACATGAACTTGTTACCTGACTTTTGATCGCAGCGTTCCTGAATACGATGGCTCATGGTCAGACATTGCTTTGCATTCGGGGCAATAATACTCCGTGTCCTTCAAAACCTGTAAAACCAACCATTTACTCTACAAAATGTGCACAATGAAAATAAAGAATGGAACAGGTTAGGCATGAAATGTGAGCACACCTTGAATAGCTTGCCAGAAATTTTGGCACATTCAGCATGAACCCAGACATCACAACCATCACAACATACCTAGTTCACAGATTAAAGCATGGGAATACAATCAACAATGTTTAACTAAACATAACATCAGAAACGACAATGAACAGATCTAGCAAGTAAAGTCACCCAATTTCCTCCATCTGAGTGATGCCAAATCTTCATGCATACACCACAGTATTGTTTTGATTTCTGTAACTGCATCAGCAATAGCATCATTTACGTTCAGCAAACTGATTTTAGAGAGTACCATAAAGAAAAACTTGAAAACACTGATAAGTAGGATAAGTATTTATACTTAACCTTTGTGCAATGGTCACATAAATACTTGACTTCGGATGTTCTGCCCTTCACTGCCTTCATATTCTTGCGAGGATGAACTATATCACAGCTATCACATTGTCTTGTGTCCTGAAAATGACCAACATGCAAAACCGTAGAACATGGTAAATCAATTTATATTCTAAAAGCATCGCACGCTGGATGTACGATGAGCAAGTACAAATATTTGAGATCCATAAAATTTTTAAGGAAAAAGAACAAATGCTAAAAATCTACATAAATTGTGTATGAATGTCTAAAAGCAACCGCCTTACAAACATGCATGAAATCAAAAATTCTCATTATAAATTCGTCAATGTTAAATCTCCTTTGTTTCTATTAATTCTACTTCACATACCCTGGCTCAAAAGATATAAGATCAGACAGTAAGACACTACACCCAAATTTGTAAGCTTAATACGGCAAAAGAAAACCGAAAGATGGTAAAGCAATGTCAAGTACCTGCCAGCCCAATTATTTTTAACATCTGAAAGCAGAATTGTGATACGAACGAAGAAAAAAAAAAAGAGGCAAATTACAAGAACATATAACCTAGAAACTGAAGTTGCATACAGATTCAATTTTGAATACAAATTTCTACTATAGTGTTCTAGCAACAGTACTCATTACCGACTTGTGCAGTTGTGATGCGCCAGAATTGTGATACGAACAAGGAAAAAAAAAAAGAGGCAAATCACAAGAACATATAACCTAGAGACTGAAGTTGCATACAGATTCAATTTTGAATACAAATTTCTACTATAGTGTTCTAGCAACACTACTCATTACCGACTTGTGCAGTTGTGATGCACCAGATGGTGTTCCAAAGCATGAGAAGACAAAGAGATTAGTTATGGTTATGCCACAACTCACCTTGTTATAGGAGGAACAATCCATATGTTGATTTGATCCAATAACCTCTTGAATTGTACTGTAATTAATAACAGGATTGTCTTCATGACCAGCATCATAATCAGATCCAGCATTGCCATTTTCTACTGAAAGTGCCTCCTTTATTGAGGCACGAAACTCACTGGGTTTGCTTCCGTACAATTGAGTCTGTGTCCGGAATCTGAACAAAGCATATAAAAAGTAGTTAATTCCTATCCACATATTCCACAAATGCTTATAACTTTTTTTACCAAAAAAGATGTTAACAGACCTATCCATATACTCCGCAAAAGGAAATATCATGCCATCCTTGATCCATCCATAATCCTGCAGATGATAATTAAGTATATATGTTAAGCATTACACATTGGTACAGTAATAACCGGGAGAGGTGGTGCTAACCCTTTTTCGTTTGTTGTTGTAGCCATAAAACATAACACAAAGAGTTTTAGGTACACAGGCTCTGAGAACACCCTGAGGAGCTTGCCATAACGGGTCGATAACAATAGCTGGCCAAGCCGGGGATCTTTTGGAGCATTTAGCCCAAACCAAATCACCGTGAGAAAAGTGTTGTGGGGTGTAATAATCCTTGTTGACCTCCGTATCCAAATTAGGTGCAGGAGCAGCAGAAGTTTTAGAGGTAGAATAAAACGATGATCCTTGTTCATTATCATCATTAGGGAGACAATGCAGGCCAGTGTAAGAAATTTGGGTTCGCCTACGCTTAGCAGTAATTGTCGGAATCTCGAAATCATAATCATCGTCGTCGTCGTCGGTAGTCTGATAAATAGTACTAGTATTAACACCTCCTATCTTCCTCCTGCTCCTCCTTTGATTCCTCGAATTGTGTTGTTTATTCTCATCCGGAATCTCGAAATTGTTGGTCATACGTTTACTAATCATATTTCAACACCAAAACATAAAACCCCCAACTATTATATATATATATCCCTCGCCTCGCCCCCAAAATACTTGGAAATAATAAAACCCTAAAACACCCAATCGAATTTGAATTCAAAAAATAAACAATCCGGAATTTGAGACAAACAATTACGAAACGATATAACTTATACTAATTTGTATGCGGTATTATGTGTGTTGTTGTATATAATGTATAGGCTGGTGTGTATCGTGTGTAAGAACAAAACTGGAATGAAAATCTGAGGAGAGAATTAAGAGAAGAAGAAGAAGGCAGTGTTTGGGAAGCGCCAAAACAAAATAACTAGTAAGAGGGGAATGCGAATTGAAGCATAGGGAAACGTCAAGGTAAGATTTGCTGACGCCCTTTCCTCCTCCTCAATTCTCACAATATAAAGACAACCACGATATATATATTTTTTTTTATTTATTATTATTACACTCACTTACAGTCCTTTAAATTTCTAACAAATCAAACTGGGGCGAATCTCATATACCATTTCCGCATGCTTTTTTATTTTATTTAAATTAATAATTAAATACTGGGGTAATTCCTTTTTTGTCTTCCAACTTCTGGGGGACATTCTTTGCACTAACAAACAAAACACCAGACTCCATTTCTGCGCCTACTTGTTCTTCTGCTACCATGCCATTTTTGCTACCCGGTACTAAGTTGCACAAAAAGAAATTTTAGTCCGGCCCGATGTCAAAATCTGACAAAGCATGGCTCGGTCAAATTTTGGCCCATCACGATCCGGGCTTAGAATCGTGAACGGAACTTATATTTTAAGTCAAAATTCTACTCGATCCGGTTTATGAAAAACTTGAGCTCTTGGCAAAAAAAAAAAAAAAAAAAACTTGAGCTAAGCATGATATTTTTAAAATTTTGAACCTCGGTCCGACCCAGCTTATATAAGCCAAACTAAAATCGTTTGGCCCAGAAAAAATTCTAATTTTATCATGTATTTGCATATGCGTATATTAGCTTAAAATCCGTGCGATGCAATTTGTTCATAACATGAGGCCTGCAACAGAGTCCTCTGAACATTGCATTATTCATGGAATTAATGTGAGTGTCAATTGTGAAGCTATTGTTTTCAAGGGAGATAACTCGGGAAACCATTATCTTCATTTTTAATTTTCAGAATATTTGTATTCAGTTAGTTAAGCAATCCGGACACAAAGCGGCTAATTATTTAGCTCGTTTATTTGTTTTTCAACCTGGTTGCATGATCAGTTGGGGGTTTGTCCCGATTGAGTCTTTTTTAAAGTGTTAATGAAATCTGTTTTAAATTTGGCAAAAAAAAAAAAACGTGCGATGCATGGACTTTTTTTAATATTATATAATTTTTCATCTAGTTTTAATTAATTCGATAGTGTATTTTATAAGTTTAAAAAGGTAATTTGTAGATTATTAATAATAATTATTTTATTTAATTAAATAGAATTATCCATATTATTTTTGGAAGTTACGTGGAACTTGGTTAGAAAAAATAAAAAAAGTAAAAAGGAGGTATTTTATTTGAGAAAGATAGAAAAGGTAACATGTTTTGATTGCCCGTGATATTTCTGAAAATAAATGTACAAATTTATATTTTAAATCATGCTTATATATATATATATATATATATATATATATATATGTTTTAAATATTTTTTTTTGTATGTATCAAGGGTAAACACATATCTATACTATTATATAATAGACGAAATATTGAAAGTTTGGTCAATACCTGTTTTTTGGTACACGCTAATTTTACATAATTACCCTTACTTATATATAATCTAAAAAGTAATTTCATAAAAAGTTTTTTATACACTATATAAAAATATCACAGACAATTACTCTTTTCAATCAAAATATGTTATCTTTTTATCAATTAAAACACCTCTATTTTCAAAAATATCACGGCCAATCAAAACATGTTATCTTATAAAAAAAGGTTATTAAATACTCCCTCAGTCCCCTGAATTGTATACATTGAGGGACGAGAGCTCGGCACGCATTTTAACGTTCATTTGTAACCTAGTTCCATAAATTATTGATTTATTGTAAAATCAATATGAAATGAACAATTATTGATATTCAAGTTGATAGACCACAAATCGTATAAAATATATATTTTATATTTAATTTATAATAATTTTTATTATAATTTTTATTAATATTACTATACATATAAAATTTTATGATATTCGAAATAAGTCGAGTTGGTCCGTTCGGGCCCGAAAACGGACCTGTCCGGCCTAGTTCGGCCCGAAAAAAGCCCAAAAGCTGCCCACCTCGAGGCTGGGAAAGGTCCAGGTATTTTTCCAAAAGCTCAGCCCGCCCCAATGAAAGTTAAAGTTTGATCCGATCTTTTTATGACCCGGCCAAAACCTGGTGAAATTTTTGTACATCTCTACCCCTACACTTTCTAGTTTAGACTTGTTGAAAACCCTCAACTTTTTAGGCCTGTGGAAAAATCGGGAAAAAAAATCCATATGATCCAGAAAAAAGTTTCAAAAGCTTAAATTGAAAGAAAATCCGGCGTTGTTTGACCCTACTCGCTAGACTTAAACAAGCCTCCTATTTTTTTAAAAAATCGGTCCGATCCGAAATTCGAAAATTTTAGATAAAAGCTTTAATTTAAAAAGTTTCGGATTAGGGATGACCATCATGTCACTTCGAGGTCGGGGAGTGCTATCTCCGCCCCCAATCACCGAACCGTAACCCGCTCCCCGAACGCGCCCCGATCCCCGAATGGATATTATTTTGCTCCCCGATCCCCGCCCCGTCCCCGGGGATCCTCGCGGGTAATTGGGGATTTTAATATCTTTTATCAAATAAAATTTTATATATTTTTAATAAAAATAATTTAACAAATTATTATACATAAATAGGTTTTAAATTTAAAATCATATTTTAAATAAGAATTTAAATTTAAATGTATTCATAATAAATTATAATATTAAAATTATTATTATTAAATCATATTCTACTATGAAATTTTAATATAATAAAAAATTAAAATATTTAAAGTTTAAGAATGTATATACATTATATTTATTCATAATAATTTAATTAATATATATAAACGGGGACCGGAGTTTGGGAACGGGGCGGGGAAACCCTAATCCCCGACCCCGTCCCGATCCCCGAATTTTTTTATAATTTTCCCCGTTCCCCGCCCCTAACCCGAAAAATATCCCGAAATCCCCGACCCGAACGGGTCGGGGATCGGATCGGATTGGGTAGGGTAGGGGCGGGGCGGGCGGGTCGAGGATCGGATCGGGTAGGGGCGGGGCGGGTAAAATGTCCACCCCTAGTTTGGATAAAGTTTGAATTAAAAAAAAACATGGATAAAAGTCTTGGCTTTAAAAAATCGTATAAAGGCCCGTCTCGACCAGGATAAAACCCGCGCTTTTCAAAAATCCCGAATAAAACTTCAAACTTTTATATACAAAATCTAAAAAATATAATATTTTTATAAAAAATTCAATAATATTATTATATATATCTTAATTCGACCTGGATAAAAATCCAAAATTTTAATATAAAATCTAAAAATATTAAATATTAAAAAAAATTAAAATATTACTATCTTTTGAACTAACTATTCCCTCACATTTTTCTTTTCTTTACATTTCAAAAATTTCTTAAAATAGTATAGCATTATAATATAAAAATTTACTAAATCAACTATTTTAATTCTCTATACTCACTTTATGCAAAAAGTATCGATCGATCCCCTTATTTTAT
This sequence comes from Anethum foeniculum, assembly GCA_003724115.2. Lineage (NCBI taxonomy): Eukaryota > Viridiplantae > Streptophyta > Magnoliopsida > Apiales > Apiaceae > Anethum > Anethum foeniculum. The sequence goes on from PHNY01236599.1 coordinate 61,959, forward strand.
TCATTTTTCTTCATTATTTTATAATTTAGGGAGACAGTTATACATATTGGACTTATCCAATCCGGCCGCGGGCTTAAGTCCGGTTTGGATAAAGCTTAAGTCGGGTTTGGATAAAGCCCAGCCAACTTTTTGGTGCTGGGCGGATTAATCTCAAATAGTTTTTGTTCTTATTATTCAAAACTAGAAACGAATAAACCTCAGCACGGAAGAATGGATTGTCGTATTGGGTCCATGTTTTATGTGGATTTTACGCACGGAAGCAAGTAGTCAGAATCACAGAGAACGTATGGCCATAACTTGAAAGCCCTGTAATTTTCTCAAGTTTATATATGTAAATTTTGGAGTACAAAAAATGCAGATCTTGTTTTGATAGTCAAAAAGCTTATGTACAGCAGCAATAAGGTTCTGTTGGCAGTTGGCACTTGAACATACAATAACAGCCAGAAAAAACTATCTGCTATTCACAGACTCTGCATATTGCAGAGTTAGAATATTGAGGTACTTTCTGCTCAAAACTTATATTGCATTTAACAAAAAGGTTTATGTACAAAAACACACCACAAACATGTTTCCCATACAAGCAAAATTTATATTCCTAGCTTCAAAATTCATTTGTTAAAAAGAATTGATTTCATATTCTGGAGGTGGAGGGGGAGCCAATTTACGCGACCTTTTTTTCCACAATAAAGCTTCTAGTACAATACATGAAAATAAAACTGTGCCAAGCAGAAATCCGTAGCCAATTTTCCATTCATTCCCTGCATTTGCATAATGAATTCCCAAAACAATATTCACTGCTCCGAACAACAGAGCAATCCTTCCAAACCAGTGGTGGTACAAATTCCAGTACATGCGGTTCTTGCTGTCCATGTGTGGTCTTACGAAGAATGCCAAGACCTAAAAATCAGTCAATTATGAGGTTATCAGTGACCTTGTTCTTATATAGAAAAAGATTCAACAAAGTTTTGGTAGGCTTAGTGACTTCACTAAGCCTCAAGCACTCAACCTCCAAACGAGGTTGAATTTCTTCTATTTAATTGCAGGAAACTCGGGCCTAATACTAAAATAGGATGTCCATGAGTGAAACAGCTAGTGTATACAGACCTGGAGGATACTTAGGACAAGAGCAAAGAATCCAATGCCTCTATGTGCTGGTACATTTGCGTGGAGTCTTCCGTATAGTAACCTTCCAACAGCAACGGCAGCAACTACAATAAGAAATCCCATGAATTGAAGGACTACATGAATATAATACCATAAAGGATCCATGTGTCTAAGATATCTTGCAACAATTGCTCCTACAGGAAAAACTAGGCCCCAGCCAAGTAAGGCCAATACTCCATGAGTCTTTCGAGTATTAAATATGTTACTAGGCACAGTGGAGACAGGTGAGTCTTCTTTACCTGAGACCCTAAAATATATCAACACAACAAGATAAAAACTTTGAGTTATATTTGAGCAAATTATGACAAACAGTCAAACCTGCAGAGAAGTCCATATATATGACTGTTTTGTCGTTATGAAGAGTCAGGCGATGGTGGAGTGGATATCTGGTACCAAAAGCCAATAGAATTGCTTGTCTGGCTTGAGAAGATGAGGCTAAACTGAGCTGAAACGCCAGGTAGATTGTTGCCCCATTAACAGTCACAAATGGTGGAACATTTGTTAGAGGCAATTCACCTTTATCTGGTTTGATTTCTGAAGGTGTAAATCCAGCTAGAAAATACTGCTTGATTCTTGAAAAACCATTTTCACTAATCCATCCAACCATTGCACTGGAATTGAGCATCATTCCATCTTTTGAAAAACCAATTCCAACCCATCCAGAAGTGTATGTCGCAGATAATACAATGGTCATTGTGTCATCTTTTGCCCTAGAGTACTGCATAAATAATGTGTGTCGATTTTAAGTTACATAAGAAATGATTTTCTTGTGCCAATAATTATCACAAACATTTTTTTAAATTAATTTAATCAATTACAATAGTACTCGATGTATAGCTCTGTATGTACATGTTAATAAAAATGCACCCAATCAGATCAAACTTACTCGGAGCATAAATGTATTCCATACAGGTTTGCAGATCATGTTTGGCATATTACTGTAAGGAAGGGGAAGAAAGGTGCTTAAATCAATGCTACAAAGCCCCCCACCTCCAGCTGCTGCAGTAACACCGTTATTATTCTCCTCTGCTCCCAAGACACTAATCAGTTCCCATGATGCAAGAACAAACACTAATACCAAAGTTAGCAACGCAGAAGTTATCATTCTTGAATTAATTAGCAATGCCATAAGGTAAATATTGAAATGCTAAGCGCTAGGCACAATATATCTTGATTATAACAATTTGTTCAAATATCGAAGAGTAAAGAAAAGATACTCATGTCAACATCAGTAATTTGAACCGATTGCTAGTCAGCATTTAGCTTCATGTGTAGATAATGTTTAGAACAGTAGTGATAATGAAGTTATATATATTTCTAGTCAGCATTTAGCTTCATGTGTAGATAATGTTTAGAACAGTAGTGATAATGAAGCTATATATATCTATATATAATTGAGCCAAAGATGGGTCTGCAGAGAGAGAGAGGGAGATAGATTAGTTTTCTTGGCTTTGAAGCTAATCATTATGATGTGTAGTAGTGATTGTAGAGGTTGTGAAGGTGAGAGTGGTGGTTAGAGGTGGCGGGTAGGCATCATCATCAGATTTGTTTTGCAAGTCATATTTCTCCAAAATAAATTAAAGATCAAGAGTTATATTTAGCGTCAACCTCAGTCGCAAATTCAGGTGAAACAACGCTTCTATGCAATATCCATTGTCATATTTACGCATTCCCAAGTATGTTTTTATGTTAATAAAAGCATCTCCCACGGCCCTAGCTATAATCGTTAGCTAAAATAGTATAAAATAGATATCATCTATTAGCTATAATGGTTAGTTATATTTGAAAAATAATTTTTATTATATTTTGTATTTTCAATAATATTATTTTAATAGCTATCATTTAACAAAAAAATTTATGAAGGAATTAATAATAAAAAATCAAACAATTTTTATTTAATTCAAGAGAAAATAAAATATACAATTAATAGAAACATATTGAATGATATTATCGTAATAAATTAAACATGACAAAATAGTTAACAAACATTACTTTTATATATAAAAAATATTTAAACAATTTTTTAATTATATTAGTTTATTAGTAAATTTATTTAATGTATTTTAAAATAACTATATAAGTATTAATAAATTTGGTTAATAATAAAAGTTTTTACATTATTTTTATAAAATAATTTTACACTTAACATTACATAAAATTAAAATATATAATTAAAATAATAAAAAATAATTATTAAATATAATTATTAAATATGATGAAAATATATATAGATACACAAGCTAGGGTTGTATGCTTGGAGTAGTGACGTGGACTTAATATAGATAATTGTTTTCATTCAACAAATATGGCGTGCTGATTTTTAGTTATCTAAAATTATACTTAACAGGTTGCTCCATTGGAGTGAGATTTTTATAAATATCATGTATAATTTCAAAAGATTTCCTGCCACCTAGATATTATTGCTAACAGCCCGTTGAAGATGCTCTAATAGATTTAATTACTGGCCAATGTTTAGGCCCTGTTTGTTAGCTGTAGCAGTTTGAATTAGATATTTTAACTAGCTGATTCTGTAAGCTGTTTTGACTAACTGCTTGAATTTAGCTGTTTTAAACAAAACTGTTTGGCAAGTAGCTTTTTCGGTTAGTTTTTTGTATACATAAGCTGAAAAAATTTATCCAGGTAGCTTTTTCAAAATTAGCTTTTTGGAACCAAACAGCTACTTAATTTAGCTGTTTAAACAAAACTTTTTGGCAAGTAGCTTTTTCGGTTAGCTTTTTGTATACATAAGCTGAAAAAACTCCTCCAAATAGTTTTTTCAAAATTAGCTTTTTGGAACCAAACAGCTACTTAAAAAAGCTAACAACCAAACACTAGTTTTAGATATCTCATTTGGTCAAACCTCTAATTTGGTTTAAAAAACCATTTTTTGCCAAAAAATTAACTTTTAAATAGGGCCTTAATCTTACTAAAGAAAAAATGAAATGAAGTATTTACAAATTTGTCTTTTTAATATTGTACCGGAAAATACCATAATCTCAGGTAAAGTGTACGAGCTATTCTCGACCACGTTTTTGAAATGAGTACTTGATTTATTTTATTAAATTCAGTTAGTAGTTCTATCAATACCCTAACAAATAATTATATATATAAAGATGAAATGAATTTAAATTGTCAGTTAAATGTAATTAAATGAGAAAAAATGGTTTTTGGATATGTTTTTAATATATGATTTCTGAATAAAATCGTAAATTTTAATATAAATTTAGGGATTATGATCAATAATTTTAATGACAAGCTTCCTTTTATTTTTTTCTTCTTTATTAGTTTAAGTGTGAATTATGTTTTATTGACAGACTACAAACTATTTTTATATTTTGGTTATAGATATAAATAAGTTCTCAGCTTCAAATCCTGCCAACAACAAACATTTATATTATTATTTATAAAGATATAAATAAGTTCTTAGCTTCAAATCCTGCCAACAACAACAACCATTTATATTATTACTCGAAAATAAGTCACGCTTCGCAGCGGCAATATAATAATATTTTTTTAAAAAAATTATTATATATTATTTTATTATTAAATATGATAACACAATATTTTTTTGAGTTTTGACTATATTTTATATAAAATAACAAACATTATTTACTTAAAGTTAAATACCAGATAATATGTATTACATTGATCATATAAATTGTATAAAACAAAATATTATTTCAAAATTATAGAAATTATAAAATCAAGATACGACTACATTACGGTTATTATAATTCAAAACTTATTAATTTGTCACAATTCCAAGATCTATTTTTTTTCCACCCGTCACTAACAACATCAATGCCACCG
>PHNY01236612.1:4447-20840 GCA_003724115.2 Anethum foeniculum
TTTATATTAGACTATTTGCGGATATTTAAAAAAATTCTAAATAATTAAAAGATATATAAACATATAATCTACTCATATAAACATTTATAGAAAATATTATTTACGGTTTATTAGTAATAAAATTAAAACCATGTAATATATGAATTTATTAAGTTAGGAGATTGTTATATTTGAATTTAATTTAACCATGAATTATAATTAGAATGAGTATTTGTGAACAATAAAAAATTTATATATGATTTCTTGATTTAGAATTTAAAACTGAATTATGATTGCTTCTAAAATAATTGTTATTATATGATCGATAATTTATTCACCTAATAATGACAATACTCTTTTGGGGTATATTTAATGTTTTTAAAAAAAAATATGTATTGTGTATCGTCTTATATACATTTATAAATAAATATTATTTATAAATTAAGAATATATTTCTTCGAGGCTTTTAAAAAAATTGAGTGTTTTTTGAAGATATGGATATTTTGTAATGAAATTATTTAAAATCTTATCAAATTCGAATTTTTCGGGTTTCGGGTTGAGTTATATTTTATTAGAAGTGAATTTTGATTGCTTCTAAAGTAATTTTTATTTTTTGATCAATTATTTATTTACCATATAGTGATAATATTCTTTTGACATATATTTAATATCTTAAATAATATAAACATATATTATATACATTTATAAATACATATTATTATTCACAAATATTTTACTACATATTTTACATTGAATTTTTAAACTTGTTTATAAAATTATAACTGATTTTAAATTTTCTTAATATAACTCAACCGAAAATATGAAAATTCAAATTTGGTCAAACTTTAAATAACTTGAAAGATAACCATAACTTCAAAAACTTGATACTTTTTAAGGCCTTAAAAAATATATTTATACCAGCAGACTCATGTATTATAATAAAAAATTAGAATTGTTAACCATGGTTAGTAAAGTAGGATGAAAATGTTAAATAAGAAAAACTCTTAATGTAATATGATTGATCTAAAATTTAGGACTGCGCTCTGATTTGTGCTAAAATAATTCATAGTTTTCTTATGAGAATCGTAAATAAAGAAATAATTTAATATAAGATGATTGGTTTGAAATTTAGTATGTTTAATTGTTGTCCTTGTGTTATAATTAGAAATTTTTGATAATTAAATTTAGTAATTTCTTATTAACGGTCATGGGAAATAATCAATTTCTGAGATTGTTATTGGATTTAACTTTAGTCAAAGTGAAAAATAAATTAAATTAGAAAATATACTAAGTTTAATGAGATTGGTTAAATGTTTTTGTATTTAAATTAAAATTATTAGCTAACGATGGTTAGTATAGGAGGATGAGAATTGTAAATAAGGAAATATTTTAATATAAGATGATTGGTCTAAAATTTAGTATTGCTTTCTCATTGGTAGAAACTAATTTATAATTTTCTGATTTGTTAACTGGGTAGACTCAGGTATGATAAAGAAGGAAATCAAGTAATTAATTAATGCATCCAAATTAGAATTAGAATTAAAATTATTAACTAACCATGGTTACTATTATAGGATGAGAATGTTAAATAAGGAAAATTTTTGTTATAATGTGATTGGTCTAAAATATAGAATTGATTTCTGATTGGTCCTAAATAATTCATAGTTTTCTGATTGGTTAACTATGTTTTAACTATACTTGGGTAGACTCAGGTAGGTATTATAATATAGGATTCTCATCTTGGTGTTAGTTAAGATAATAATTCCAATTCTAATATGAATAGAGTAATTACTTTTTTTATAAGCCAGATAATATATTAGATAAAGGCAAAGCCCATACAACTTTTGAAGGGCCTAGTCTTTACAATCCAATATCCAATTAGACTAGACCCCAGCTTCAAGACTAAAAGATCAAGCCCACTAGATTAGAACATAACTTAATAAAAAATTTAGGACATGATCAAAGATCATCAAATATAGGACTCCAAACATAACAATACTAACCAAAAACTAAAAGACTTAATAATAATAATAATAATAATAATAATAATAATAATAATAATAATAATAATAATAATAATAATAATAATAATAATAATAATAATAATAATAAACTTAATTGACAGAATGAATTTGAACAACCCCTTCTTCATCATGTCTTGCACCCATTCCTTCCTGTCCAACATGTGCAGTGACCATCTCAACCTCGTTGCCATCTTCCTCCATGCCCTCCTCACTTCTCCCTCATGTCCTCCTTCCCATATTGCATTTTCATCTTCAGGAGAGATCCATCATGTCCTCCTCGTCTTGTTCCAACATCAAGTTCACGTATTAGTAAGCACTTCATACATTGATAACTAAACCCATGTCTAACATCCAAAGTTCTTTAACCCTACCAAACATCCTACTAAACACCACCAAACTGTTGAAACAAGAACAGTTATGGAGACAAATACTAAACAAGTGTGTACGTTTTGAAACGGAGAAAAACAATTGCTTTCAGATGATAGTTTCCTTGCCAGGATTACAATGATAATAAATAAACTAATGCGAGGAAGGTGGCATGAAAATAGATGACTCTTTCTACCACGTATCCACTACTGATACTTACTCAGTTACACTCCTAAAATCACTCTGCTCTACATGACCAAGTCACCTAAATAAATAAAAATCAAATAACATCTAATTTATTGACTATGTTTAGATTTAAATATCTAACATACTCCCCCTCAATCTAAATATTGTCCTGGAGATTCTTGACACCCAGCAGAGCCAACATCTTTTCAAATTTCACAACTGGTAGCGCCTTTGTTAATATATATGCTCGCTGTTATTCAGATGTGACATCCTTGACAATAATCTCACCACGCTCAACACATTCTCGGATAAAGTGAAAGCGTATATCTATATGCTTACTTCTACCATGGAACATAGGACTTTCACCAAGTCAATTGCCCACGTATTATCGACATAGATCACCACCGGCCCAGTACATGAATCTATTGTCTTTCCAAGCAAATTGCATAACCATATACCTTGGCATGCTGCAGCCGCTGCAACCATGAACTCAGCCTCACAAGAAGAAAGAGCCACCCATCTTTGTTTCTGTGATACCCATGTAATTAAGTTCTCATTTAAGTAAAAGACCATGTCACCTGTGCTCTATTGATCATCTACGCTGCCTACTAAATAACTATCCGAAAACCCAGCTAGCAGATAATTACCAGTGCCTTTAGAATACATTATGCCATATTCTAATGTACTCTGTATGTATCGTAAAATCCGTTTTACAGCTTCCTGGCGAATCATGGTTGGTTTATCCATAAAGCGACTTACCACTCCCACTGCATATGAGATATCTGGACGTGTATGCACCAGATATCTAAGTCCTCCCACAATGCTTCTATACATAGTCGAATCTACAGGTCTACCGTTTGTGTCTTTGTCAAGTTGTACTCTGGCCTCCATTGGATATTTAACGGGATTGCAGTCTCTCATCCCCGTTTTCTCCAACAATTTCTTAGCATATGCTATTTGACTCAACTCGATATAATCATCTTCTTGCTTAACTTGAATCCCTAGGTAATATGACAGCTTACCCAGGTCTGTCATGTCAAATTCCCTGCTCACTTCTTCTTTAAATCGAGTAATGTTGGTGACACTTGTTCCTGTACTTAACAGGTCATCAACGTAGACTCCAACGATTAATGACTCATCGCCTTCTCGTCTCCTATAAGCAGCATGTTCATGTGGACACTTCGTGAACCCAAGGTCCTCCAGACATTTGTTTAGACATGCGTACCAAGCTCGGGGAGCCTGTCGAAGCCCATATAGTGCTTTGAGTAACTTGTACACCTTACGGTCTTCATTTTTCTTCTCAAAGCCTTCTGGTTGAGAGACAAACACCTCTTCCCCAATTTTTCCATTGAGGAACGCTGATTTAACATCCAAATGATGTACTTCCCATCCATTTTTAGCTTCCATTACAAGTAAGAGTCGTACAGTTTCAAGATGAGTAACAGAAGCAATTACCTTTTCAAAATCGACCCCATAATTCTGCACGTACCCCTTTGCAACAAGTCGAGCTTTATGCTTCAAGATCGTCTCATATGTGTCTTTTTTTAACTTATAAACCCACTTGAGACCTATCGGTTTATGGCCTTGTGGTAGGTTTGTCAATACCCAGGTTTGATTCTTCTCGATCGAGTCAATATCACTCTGCATTGCATTCTGCCAAGATGTTTCTTTCACAACTTGCTTAAAACACGTAAGTTCCTCAGCATGTACTGGAAGTAATTCTTCACTCAGCTCAATCCTCTCAGTCTCATCATACACGTCACTGATAAGTCAAAATTTCCTTGGTTCACTGTCACTTTTTGGAGTCTACTTATTACCACCTTCACTGGTATACTCTTTATCGTTACTTTGCTGCTGTGTGGGTGTTGCTGTTTCTGTTTCCCCAGTACCAAGATCTCCTTCAGTTTCTAAATATCACCCAGCTACAGTAAACGTGTTATGACTTATACACGTTTCCTGACTTCATTGTTCACATGCCCATGCTTTTGTCTCATCAAAGATTACGTCCCTACTGATAAATAATGAACCAGAATTTGGATCATAAAGGAGAAATCCCTTTGTTCCTGGCTCCTTTCCTAAGTTGATCACCGCTTTACTTTAATTATCAAGCTTCTGAGTATGAACTGATGGAACATTCATAAAAGCTGTACACATCCAAAGACCTTAATAAATTTAAGATCAGGTTTCATACCTATCCAGGCTTCATACGGAGTCCTTCCACATAATATTCGTGTTGGAAGTTGATTCAAGTACATAGATGGAGTGACGTACAGGCTCCCCACATAGATATGAAGGTAAATTAATGCTTCTCAAGAAGCTTCGCGCCATGGCTACTGCAGTGCGGTTTCTTCTATCAACCACCCCATTTTGTTGCGGGGTGTAAGATGTTGTATAATGTCTGAGTATACCATTATCTTCACAGAATTTTTTGAAATCCATTAAGCAAAATTCTCCTCCCCGATCAGTCCTAAATATTTTAATCTTTTGCTCTGTCTCATTCTCGATTGTAGTTTGAATTTTTTAAATGCATCAAACGCTTCACCTTTCGATCTTAAATGCATCCATTGGGCCGCATATGTCTCCATCTATGAGCTCCAATCTTTGTTTTGCAGCAAAGTTTATCTGGTTTGGAAATGATCTCCTTACTTGTTTTGACATTAGATACCCCTCGTAGATGCCTTTTGGTTGTATCAGTTTTGGTATGCCATATGCCATATCTTCCCTTGACATCATTGACATAACTTATAAATTGACGTGGCCCAACCTTGAATGCCATAACCAAGATTCCTCATGTGCCTTTGTCATCAAACAAGTAGCTATAGTTTCCTCAGGTATAATTTTATACAGTCAATTTGCAGCCCTTTTAAACTTCATTAGTTGCTTCCCTTGTTTGTATTAAACCCACAAATGGATTCCATTGAGTATGACCTTATTTCCTTCCTCCGATAGCTTTCCTAGACTTATGATGTTGTTGCAAAGAGATGGTATGAAATACACCTTTCGCAGTACTCGCTTCTCCCCGTTTTTACACTCAAACACAACTGATCCTTTGCCCTTTATGTGTACGACAGAACCATTTGACCTGTAACACTTTCATCTAATTCATGAAACTTAGATCGTAGTCCCGTCATATGGTTACTGGCTCCGTTGTCCAAGTACCATAAGTTCGACTCTATTTTCTTCTCGCTTTCTGGCTTCGTCCCCATATTCTGTCAGGAGAAGTGTGGGCTCATCTGTTTCGATCTAAGTCAAGTTAACCTTAGATTTCTGTTCTTTATCACGTCTGGGTTTCCGACACTTGGACATATAGTGTCCAAGAATGTTGTAGTTGAAGCATCGAATTTTGCTATGATCACGACCTCCATGATTACCAGACTCACGTTTGCCTTTTTGATCTATCCCACTCTTGCTAGCATGTTTCATCCATTCCTCCCGAGTGAGTAATAGTTGCCCTTCTTGTGATCTGTTTTTAGCCATTCTTCCTCTATTAGCAACAACTGACCATTCTTGCTATCTGTTGTTCCTCGAATTCTCTCTTCATGGGTTGTTAGCCTGCCCACGGTTTCCTCAACCATCTTTTCTTCTAAGTTACCAAACTGCTCAATGGTACTTGCAATCTGCAAATATTTAGAAAAAACAGCTCGCAATAACTTCTTTACAACATATGTTTCCTCCATGGTTTCTCCCAACACACAAATGTCCGTCACTATGCCATACAATTTCATACAGAGATCGTCCAATTGCTCCGTCTCTGTCATACATAGTGACTCGAGTTCAGCCCTCAGCATTTGCACCTTAGCTTTCTTGACTCGGTCAGCTCCAACACACAAAGTTTTGATGGCATGCCAAGCCTCTTTGGCCGTCCCCTTCTTTGCTACAGTCAGCAACATATCCTCCGAGATTCCTTGGTATATGGCTGTCAGTGCCACCTTGTCCTTTCGCGTTTCTTCTTTTATCATTGGATCATCAGTTTCGATTACCTCCCATACTCTCTGTGCTTCCATGAAAACCTTCATTTTCAGCAACCATGCAGTGTAATTGCTTCTTACTAACATAGGATAACTGAGTCCTAGTGAACCTTCTTTCATTTTTGTGTCCATGTCTTCTGGTTCAGACATGCATCTGGGCATGACTAACCGACAACTCTAATACCAAGTATTAAAATAAGAACAGTTATAGAGACAAATACTAAACAAGTGTTTATGTTTTGAAACTGAGAAAAACAATTGCTTTCAGAAGATAGTTTTTATGCTAGGATTACAACGATAAAAAATAAACTAATGCGAGGAAGGTGGCATGAAAATAGCTGACTCTTTCTACCACGTATCCACTACTGATACTTATTCAACTACACTCCTAAAATCACTCTGCTGCTACATGACCAAGTCACCTAAATAAATAAAACTCTAATAATATCTAATTTATTGACTATGTTTAGATTTAAATATCTAACACAAAAGGGTTCGTATACTTCTAATTGAAGCATAATCAACAGTCAAATATAGACTTAACCCAAGGGTTATAACAATTTACAAAATTTAACTTAAACAAAACATGCTAGGATAACTAGACGCCTACTAGCTTAATCCTTCACCTCAAGCCAGTCATATGGACTAATATATATCACCGACTTCCTTGCTATTCATCGATGGTACGACCACATTGCTATTTGTGGGGTTGGAAGATGAAACAACAAGAATGAGCAAATAATGCCCAGCAAGTTCTTCCAACAACTATCAACTTTAAGAAAAAAAAGAATACACTTCGATAGAAGTAATAGGGAAAAGAATCAAACTTTATACCCTTTTATATCGTTCCTCAATCTCAACATCTTTTATAAACCTCAACCTTTTTATAATTCTCTAATAATTCAAGTTACTAAAGAATATATTTTTCAATCAATCGATCTTTAATAAATCATTTTCCAGCACTTAAGCTGTAATATAATTTAATAACAAAAATTACCTAATCCCTCTTTCAATAATCAACATTAGTACAAGATGTTCCATTACCAAACAATCTTCACAATCCAATATGTTGTTAGATATAACATAATTTATTTTTTCTATTTATTGTCGGCATTTATCTATAACAATTGAATTTATAAACATTTTAAATATTTCTTTTCCGAGGGATTGAGACCTTCAAGCAACTGGATATGATTAAACGATGATAAGTTGCTTCAATCATGTCCTCCGAGGGACCTTTTTACTACTAGTAGATGGACAAAAACACTTTTCGTACTTGACCAGGACAAGAACACTTTTCATACTTACCCTGATGATGGACAAGAACTCTTTTCAAACTTGTCAATCATCCTTTGGCAGCACCTGGGCCAGAAATAAAATGGCTGGACCGACTAGATACGGCCACTTACGCAGAAGTACCGCAATTTCGGTATTCTCAATCCGAGGTACCGATGTTCATGTCGACCGCAATCTAGTTTCAATAGTATGCTGACCAATCCGGACGCATCTGCTACGGCAACATATACAATGATCCCTGTAGTAACAGAGTCCCCTGAATTATCAAAAATCTTTACTATATTCATCACATCATTCTTATCTCTTTATTCTCATTATTACAGTTATTCATCTCAACAGTCATCTCATTATTGGTTATCCATTAGGGAATATTATTAACCAAAGAACATTCTCTATTTGACCAAGAAGCCTTAACAATTGTTAGATTATTTAATAATCTCTTACTCTCTGATTCAAAATAATATATTCAGAATTCAACCTTCCTTTGAATAGCAATTAAGATCCCTTAGTCAATATTTCAAAATAATTAAACTAAAGAAAATAATTTTAATTAAATTGTTAATTCCAAGACGTTTTAAATAATAGATAGATAATAAAATTACGAATACACCATCTTTATGAGTTTAGTTTGTGATAATATCATTTGTTATCCTCATTCTGGTATTTAATAAAATTAAATGCTTCAATATCTGATAATCAAAGAAAGGAATAATATACAATCATATAATATTCGAAGAAACAATCTTCGAACTAAGCTAACTACTGTCAGAAGAAAGTTCGGCTCCCGGTCGACATAACAAATACATAATTGATTAGCTAATAACTTTTTTGTTAATTTGAATCCACTACACTTAAGTACTCTTACCTATTTCTAGTCCTGGAAAAGGATTTTTATTCTCACTGGAAAGTGAAGATGAGGCTTCATCTCTTGTTTCAGGGTTAAACTTATGTAGACTGCATACACAATGGTCCTCATGCTCCAATGGAAACTATTACGGGAGTAGTAGCTGCAGATGGAACCATTGGTGCAGAATCATCCAAAAGGATCCTGCTCAATATTCTATAAAAGACATTGAGGAAATCAGCAAGGACAAGAAGACCATGAATATTTTTTTTAATGACATAGATTCTGACATATTTGAAAGTGTTATAAATTGTAACAATTCCAAAGAAGTTTGGGACATCATTCAAACTCTATGTGAATGATCTAAGCAAGTTAGGGAAAACAAGATGCAGTTGCTCATACAACAGTATGAGCGTTTTCACTCTAATCCTGGTGAAGGATTGAGTGAAACTTTCAACAGATCTCAAAAACTGTTGAATAGACTGAAGCTGCATGGAATAGTTTATCAAGTAAAAACTCAAAATTTAAATTTCTTAGATCACTTCCAAGGGAGTGGAAATTTACCATTGTTTCCGTCAGGAATTCTTATGAATATAAAGATTATAATCTTGACAGACTCTATGGTGTTCTGAAAACTTATGAGCTGGAAATGCAACAAGATGAGGAAATGGAAAAAGGGTAAAAGAAGGACAAATTACTCTGGTTGCATCTAGTGAGACAGATGAGCAGGTGGAAGCTAAGATAGAATAAGTGAAAACAAAGGTGGCACATGAGTCAAGATTTGTTGATGCCAAAGGCAAGGACAAGATTATTGAAGACGATGTTCATGATGCTTAAACACAAGAAGAACCAGATGATCTTAATGAGCACTTGGCATTCCTGTGAAAAAGATTTTCTAATCTTAAATTTTTAGAGAAACAAGTCATTCTCCAAACCTTTCAGAAAGAATTAACATCACAACAAAAGTCTTGTTGACAGATCAAAATGAAAATGCTAAAATTGTGGATTCCCTGGTCATTTTGCTGATGAATGCAGAAAACCAAAAATTGGGAAAAAAGGAAAGAAGCCATGAAAGTGTGGACTACAAGAAGAAATATTTTGAGCATCTCAAATAAAAGGAGAAGCATTTAACAAAGGAAAAAGACAAGGCTGATGGAGATGACTCGGACGAAGAAACAAAAGATGTGAACCTTGCACTCGTGGCCAATGATGATGATGATCAAGAAGCAAGTTCTGCTAGCAATAAGGTAATAACAACCAACATTTCTAAACTAAGTAAAGATGAATGCAAGAGTACTATTAATGGTATGTCTTCTGAACAGTATAACTTGCATGTCACTCTGAAATCTCTTACTAAGGAAAATGCGAGAATAAAAAATTCTTCTACCCTGTTAATTGAGAGAAATACTCTGTTAGAAGGTGAGTTTTTAGACATGCATAGAACTAAGAAAGATTCCCAGATTGCTAGAGAGGACTTGACAGTTGTTCTTAAAAGAGAAGAAATTCTTAGAAAATAACTAGAAAGAGAACATGGAGTTATTTCTAAATGGAAGTAATCAAGAAATGTAGCTAATAAAATTATTAATCTTCAAGGAGTTGAGTCTTTTTGTGAAAATGCCTGGAAACAGGAAAAGAAGAAATTTCTAATATTGGAGATGAATCTTTTGAAAGTGACTCAATAGATAATGATCATCCATTGACCAATGATAACTCAATAGATGAAAATTTTCCATTCAAGCCACTTCCAGTATGTCCAAAGAGAAACTTAGAAAACTCAACAAGAAGTTTGGCCCTGTTAGCAAACTTTGTGACAGGTGAATGTAGCAAAACCAAAGAAGTCAACGTAGGTCATTTATCCAACAAGCAATTGAAGGATAAATTAGAAAAATAAAGGTTAAGACAAAGTTCAAGAAAAAGAATAATAGAAATGGCAAAGTAAGAATTAACCAGCATAATTACTACATACTAGATAGATATACACATAGGAAATCTTGTATCAGGTGTGGTAGTGTTAATCACCTCTCTGCTATGTGTAAGTCTTTATCAATGCAAAATTCAAAAGTTCAATTGCCTACGTCTCTGTCTACTATGCCTATGACTGCTATGCCTAACATGCCTGGTTTGTTTGCTCGGAATGTATCCATGCCATTTATTTTAAATCCTTATTTTCAAGAATTTAATACGCCACATATACCATGGAACATGCATGAGTTGAATAATCTGCAATCTCCTACATTTAATTATTATTCAAACATGCAAACTATGAATGCAGCAACCCAAAGACCAACACCAAGGGTCAAAGTGGATTTAAATCCATCTAAACTTAAAGTGCAAAATGGTACTGAGGTGAAGAAAAAGGCTAACAAAGCAGGACCCAAGGACACTTGTGTACCAAAATCAACTTGATTTGTTTTTAGTTTGTGGCAGTGAAAAATAAGGAATCAATGGTACCTGGACAGTGGATACTCTAGGAACGTTACTGGTGATTCTGCGCTACTCACAAGTTTTGAGGAAAGACTTAGACCTAATATTACTTCTGGAGATGGCAGCAAGGAATATACTATGGGATATGGCTTGATTTCAAAGGACAATGTCATCATAGAAGAAGTAGCACTGGTTGATGGTCTTAAGCACAACTTGATTAGCTTCAGTCAACTATGTGGTAAGGAATTCAAAGTAGAATTCAATAAAAAAACCTGTATTGTTACCAACAGAGGAAACAATAATGTGGAGCTAGTTGGGAATAGAAAAGGGAATGTATATGCAGCTTACTTCAATTCAACAAATGGATATTCACTTACTTGTGTCTTCAATAAAGCAAGTTCAGAAGAAAGTTGGCTATAACATAAGAATCTGTCCCATCTAAATTTCAAGAAAATGAATGATTTGGTCAAAAAGGATCTTGTAAGTGGAATGCCAGAATTGGAATTTTCCAAGGATAGCTTATGTGTTGCATGCTAGATTGGGAAACAAAAGAAGGCCTCTTTCAAAGGTAAATCAACCTCAATAATTGACAAGCCTTTATAGCTGATTCACGTGGATTTATTTAGACTTGTAAATGTAATGTCATTCTCTAACTAGAAGTACTGTCTTCTGATTGTTGATGATTTTTCAAAATTTACCTGGACATACTTTCTGCACTCCAAAGATGAAGGAGGGGAAATCATTATCAATCATATTAGGATAGTCAACAAAAATCCAGATTTGAAAGTTAGAAGAATCAGAAGTGACAATGGAACTGAGTTTAAAAATTTTATGATGAAAGAGTTCTGCACAACTGAAGGAATTGTCCATGAATTTTTAGCTCCAAGAACTCCACAACAAAATGGTGTAGTTGAAAAGAAGAATAAAACTCTTATTGAAGCTCCAAGGACAATGCTTAAGGAATCAAAGTTACCTACACAATTCTGGGCTGAAGCTGTGAACACTGCTTGTTACACACAGAATGTTTCTTTGATCAATTCGGCTCAAGGAGTAACATCTTATCAATTGCTGAAGGGAAAGAAACCAATTATTATTTTTTGTACATGTCTTTGGATGCAAATGTTTGGTATTGAGGAACTAAGGGGAACATCATGGAAAGTTTGAAACGAAGGCAAATGAGGGAATTTTTGTTGGATACTCACCTGGAAAGTCCTATAGAGTTTATAATCTCAGAGTCAAAATTATTAATTATGGAATCAGTATATGTAGTCTTTGATGATAAAAACATATTGGGTTTGCTAGATGAAGGATTTAATGGTGCACTCAAGTTACACAATGAGTCTAAAGATATGCCTGGAGATGAAAGTGATGAAGAAGTTGAACATGAGTCATTTCTAGTAATTTCTCAGCAAATGGATGACCTAGCCTTTGATCATCATTTTGAGCCATCCATAGGCAATCAAAATGAATTATCCATTGAAAGAAATAGAAGTTCATTAAATGCTAATCAACCTATCTCATCAGAGTCCATAAACTTAGGGAGAGCTTCTCATAATCAAAGCAATGTGTCTGAACATGTATGTCAGAATGATGAAGCCACTTCAACAAGCTCATCATTACCTCCTCAGAGGAAATGGACAAGAGATCATCCATTTGAACTCATTATTTGAGATGCATCAGCAAGAGTCAAAACAAGAAGAGCAACTCAGGAAGAATTCTTATACAACAGCTTTCTATCTCAAGAAGAACCAAAGAAGGTTGAGGATGCACTTCTTGACTCAGATTGGGTATTAGCCATGCAAGAGTAGCTAAATCAGTTTCAAAGGAACAAAGTTTGAAAGCTAGTACCTAAGCCAAAAGACAGATCAGTTATTGGCAGCAAATGGGTATTCAGAAACAAGATGGATGAAAATGACATAGTGACAAGGAACAAAGAAAGATTAGTTGCAAAAGGCTACTCTCAAGAAGAAGAAATTGTTTTTGTTGAAACTTTTTCTCTAGTAGCCAGATTAAAAGCCATAAGAATTTTTTTTGACCTATGCAGCACCAATTTCAAGGTCTATCAAATAGATGCTGTAAAGCATAAATGTAATGTAATTTGTAATAGAAGGATCATAACTCAACATAAGATAAGAATCAGGAACATAATATTAATTACGAAGCACATAAATCCAGAAGGTCAACTGCAAGATAAATACAAAGAATCAAAACATAGAATTGAAGCTTGAAGTCTATTGGAGAATCATGGAAAGAAGTTCATTCATATGTTCATTTCTCTATGAAGAATAATATGTCAGAATACTCCATGTAACAGAGAAATGGATTTGATTCAAAGTATTACAAGTCATAGGATTTTAGTGGATTGAAGCAATGAAGCAGCTTAAGGGCAAATCAACTTAAAGACCATAAAGAGATTGGTATTTAATTTTTTGTGTTAGTCATGTGTGAACCAGACCATGGCACTAGGTGTCAACACTTCAAGAAATGAAAAATTGATCAACCAGTAGTAAAAAGTTGAAGACAGGAAAGTAAAGATATTGTGTCTTAAAATAATGTTTTAATGGAAATCAGGATGAAAAAGTTTCTAAGTCAAAAAAGCTTCAAGGAAGATCTATGTCACCTCTTGGATACTTCCTTGTCGCCTCTTGGCTTTAAGACTAAGTTCTTGTCGCCTCTTGGCTCCAAGACTAAGTTCTTGCCGCCTCCTAAACAACCAGTCATGGTTTCTGTCGCCTCTTGGAGTTGTATGGAAGGCTCATGTTGCCTTTTGAGGTCAAGCAAGTCATGCCTTGTTGCCTCTTGATTTTTTTCGCCTCCAAGAACTTAACCAACTTCAAAGCATTTTGAAGCACTACATGTGTAAAGTGAAATTGAAGTCTACACAAAACCAGCAGAATGAAATTCATTTCATTCATTCATCTTCTTCAGCTGCCAACTACATTTTACAAGAGCTCCATTAAAGGCTATATCACTATAAGAAAAACGCAATCAGACAACACCTCTCAGACAATGCTTGACCAAAAAAGCGTTGCCCAGAATTTTCATACAACGGTTTCTTGGTAACCAAAAAACAGGTGTTGTCTGTTTATAATTATTACAACTTTTTAATAACTGTTGTCTAGTAAATCACATGAGACAAGTCTTTTCTTAGTTAAGGTGTTGTGCAAATTAGAAGGTTCGAACTATACTACAACGATTTTCACAACCATTGTCTAGCTTATAGAAACAGACAACCCTTTATGAAGCGATGTTGTGCAAATTAGAAAGTTTGTACAACTATTTTGATATGCATTGTCTGAAGAAGATGGAGACAATGTTTCATATAACCGTTGTTCAAAAAGAGACAACTGTTTTTTGTTTATATTATTTAAGATGGATTTAAACAACGGAACCACTATGGTGTTGTCTGAATGTCAGCTAACGTACAAGTGTTTTTCTTGTGTTGTGTGTTAAGATTTCAGACATATGTTTTAAGGTTAAAACTGTTGTCTAACTTATTGTATATAAAAAAAAATAGAAAGACGCTTATATTATCAATTTTTAGGACAAAGAGATTTTGGGCATCAGTTCTAAAAACCAAATTAAGTATAATATTAAATTATATCCAAAAACCATAACTTTATTTTAGTTAATAATTTTATAAAAAAATAATTAACTTTATCTAGCCTAAAGTGCATGTAATGCAGCATACTAATTTTGTTTAATGAGACAAGGGTTTTTATTACAAAACCGTTGTAATAATCTCACTCTTACAACATAATTTAGGGGAAAACCCTTGTAACATATAGACAATAGTTTACTAAATAAAAAGTGTGTTGTAGAAGTCATAATACTATAATACGTTTCTTAAACAAATAGTTATGCTATGTAGACAACATTTATGACCTCAACTACATTGTCTCACATTTTATTCAACAACTGTTTCTAGAGAATAATTTACTAAATAAAGAGTGTGTTGTAGAAGTCATAATAATACAATATGTTTCTTAAACAAACTGTAATGCTATATAGACAACATTTATGGCCTAAACTATATTGTCTCACATTTTATTCAACAACAGTTTCTAGAGAATAACCATTGATTTATTTTAGCTATATATTTTTTATATAATTAATCAAAAACTTTAATGAAAGCATATGTTAAATCATTTTTCACACATTCTAGTCTAAGATAATGTTTAGTATGAACGCTCAGATAAATATGTAATGGTTTTCAGAAAATAAACTAACTCCTATTAGTTTTACATATAATAATTTTGACTAATGTTTTTATTAAGTTTATTTTTATAATTGTCAGACAACTGTCTTATTTCTTAAAAATAATGGTTAAATAATAGTTTTTACAGCATTTAAATAACAAATACCGCTGTCTGTTTTGACAACGGTTTTGTAACCTAAACCGTTGTATTAATTTCTTTTCAACAATATTTTTTGGTCAGAAACCCTTGTATAAAGGTTATTAGACAATGGTTTTTTCAAGAAAACTATTGTATGAGTTTATTAATTTTTAATAAAAATTTTAATAATTTTTTCAACGATCCAACCGTAGGGATGTTAAGATATATTGACACTAGTCATATGAAAAAATTAATAAAAATTTTCAAATTCATCTTACATAACAGTAAAAGAAAAATATAGTAAAGGTACTACTCTCTAAAACAAGATTCCTTCACGGTTAACAAGATAATTTTTTTTAATAATTTTCTCTATGATCCAACCATACAGATGACAATATATACTGAATTTAGTCATATGAAAAAATTATTAAAAATTTTCAAATTGATATGATAAGAAAGATCAAGTAAAAGTACTACTATTCGATACGAGGTTGTTTCACGATTAACAACATAAATGTTTTAAATGATTTTTTTGACGATCCAACCGTACATATGTTAATATATATTGATTTTCGTCATATGAAAAAAATATTAAAAATTTTCAAATTCATTTGACGGGTAAAGAAAAATCTAGTAAAAGTATTACTCTCTAAAACGAGACTGTTTCACGATTCAGAAAATAAATTTTTGAAATGATTATTTTGACGATCTAGCCGTGCATGTTAAGATACAATAATTTTATTCTTAGGAAAAAGTTATTAAAAATATTCAAATTACACTTGCATGATAGGAAAAAAAATCTACTAGAATAAGTACTTTCTAAAACGAGATTCCTTCGCGACAAAAAATTTTCATTAATTTTTCCAATGATCCAACAATACGAATATTGAGATATATTGATTTTAGTCATATGAAAAAATTATTAAAAATATTCAAATTAAAAATATTAATTTTAATTATGTTCCATTA
>PHNY01236813.1:5422-20157 GCA_003724115.2 Anethum foeniculum
AAGTGAACGGGATATCCTTATATCAAGAGGGAAATTAGACGAATAATTTGCATTCTACCCAACCCAACCCGACCCAACCCGACCAAGATTCTAACCGACCGAACCCGATAAAATTTAAACCGAATCTTAATTAGGTTAAAAATTATGAAAACCGAACTAAATGGGTCGGGTCGGGGTTTTGCACTTAACCCGCCCAACCCGACCCGCGGGCACCCCTACTTGACGTCTACTAATCTAAGAGATTGAATCTGATTTTAACTTATTTTATCCGCTATAATTTTATAAAAAATATGGATTTGCTTTCTTGTAAAATCATATGACTTGGCGTCTACTTGTCTAAGAGATTGATTCCGATTCTAACTTATTTTATCAGCTATAATTTAAATAGTTGTAGTTTTTAATAATTTTTAATTCAAAAAATTGAGAAAATTCAAAAAATAGAACAAGAATTGATTGATTGTTAAAAATCCATGTTGGAATCATTCAATTTCAATTTATTAACAATACCTCGAACACAATTTTAAACCTCAAATAAATTTAACTTCACTTGTATTTATTCCAAGTTCGTCACATATTTAAAACTCAGACATCAAAATTCAAAATGCTTAAAAATAAAATAAAAAATTAAACATGAAAAATGCCGGTCCAATTTTCAAACCGGACCAAAACCAATAAAAACCCCACTAAAAAACACACACACTTTACACCCCCATTCCCCGCCGTTTTCTAAACCCTAATGGCAACAGAGAGCTACAACCCGACCGGAGCATTAACCAAAACTCGATTCTCCGACCTCGAACCGCGTCTTTCTGAACCGGTTCTTCAAGCTCTCACTCAAAGCGGCTTTGAGTTTTGTACACCGGTTCAAGCCGCTACTATACCTTTACTATGTAGCTATAAAGATGTCGCCGTTGACGCCGCCACCGGTTCGGGTAAAACCCTAGCTTTTGTTATTCCTCTTGTTGAGATTCTCCGTCGTGCTTCCACTCCTCCTAAGCCTCATCAGGTCTGTAGAATCTCAATAAATTAATATTTTTCGTAATTTCGATAATTTATTTTGTTGTGTTTATGTAATTAGAAGTTTAATTGCATTGTTGTTATTAAAATGTTTCGTTTGATTGTTTACGTTGTTAGTTTTTGATATAAATAGAAGAAATTGGAAATGTCTTTAGGTCTGGACCGTTTAATGTAACATTGTTGCGTTTTATTGTAGCAGAACTCGCGTGTGTAGTACATTTATATTGTTGAGTTATTTGCTATTAGATGTTCAAAATATAGGATTGAGTTTCTAGTAGCTTTTTTATTTGGTATCTCAACGCGATTATATACAATGCTCTATGTCTCCGCTAAACAGAGTGGCTATAAGGTTTCGTATTTGTTTTACGATTGATTACTTACTCGATTAGATAATCCGAGTCTTCACTAGTCCGTTTCTAAGATGAATGCATGAGAGGGTTTGGTAAATGTATTATTTTTCTTATTGATTGATAAGATGTTAAATTTGGTACCGTACTTTATTTGTGTGGTTTTTATGAATATGCAATTTAACTTGAGTAATTTTTTAGGTGTTGGGGATAATCATATCGCCTACGAGGGAGTTGTCATCACAAATATTTCATGTTGCCCAACCATTCATCTCTACATTATCCAATGTGAAAGCTATTCTTCTCGTTGGTGGGGCAGAAGTAAAATCAGACATGAAGAAAATAGAGGATGAGGGTGCTAATTTACTTATTGGGACTCCTGGAAGGTTGTATGACATAATGGACCGCATGGATATTCTTGATTTACGGAGCCTTGAGGTAGTATGTGGATTTATGTACTTTGTGATGTGCAGTTATTTTCACTCCAAACTTAGCACTGCTATATGTTGCGAGCATGCAAGGGAAAAATTGAGAAGTATTATTAAAATATCTCCACCTGTTTAATCTAGAAATGAAGTTGTAACATGGTTTCACTATCAAACAACTATGGTTTTACATGTTCATATATTTTATGGTTATATACTTTAAAGACATTGTGCATTCTTATAAAAGTCTCAGTTTTTTTTTTTCAAAAATGTAAAATTAAGACTTTTACTAGTGTTTTGTACATAAACATTCTCCTTCGCATAAAAAGAACAACAAAATTCATACATATATGTAAGGAATAGTACTATCCTTCACACTTGAGCACATAGAAACTGGTGTGGACAGAGATCAGTTATGTCACTTCTTTAAGTATCCTTATCTTGAAAACGTCAAATGTCATTTCATTTCTAAAAGGACCTGCCTAGATTTCTTTGCGCTTGTTGTGTTAAATAACAGTTTTATGTGGTTGATGTTTCGTTAGTGGTTGGATGCTGAGAGCTCACTAACTAAATGAATATGCTAGTGGCATATTTAAGTTCCGTGAAAACATTTTTGACACCATGTTGCTGTTTGTACAGATATTGATTTTAGATGAAGCCGATAGGTTATTGGATATGGGATTTCAAAAGCAGATAACTTCTGTTATATCTCGGTTACCGAAGCTTCGCAGAACTGGTCTCTTTTCAGCTACTCAAACAGAGGCTGTTGAAGAGCTATCGAAAGCAGGACTGAGGAATTCCGTAAGAGTTGAAGTTCGAGCTGAAACAAAATCTATTGACTCTGCACCCTCATCATCCCAGTCAGTTTCCTCTAAAACTCCATCAGGTCTTCTTCTTGAGGCATGTACATAACTATCAAGAATTAATAAACAAGTTTATTTGTTGTTTTAAGTTGTACAGCTGCTTCAGTATTGTGCTTATATGCATGAAGCCATCATTTTAATGCTGTCTTTTATTTTTTCAGTATCTTGAATGTGAAGCAGATAAAAAATCATCACAGCTTGTGGATCTACTTGTTAAAAACAAGTCCAAAAAAATTATAATGTATGTTGAGCATCAATATTCTTTCTGAAGATATAGTAAGTATTCGATAATGTTGGTACACATTCTTGACTCTTGTCTGATATATGATCCTTTTCAATTGCAGTTATTTTATGACTTGTGCTTGTGTTGATTATTGGGGGGTTGTTCTTCCTCGTCTTGCTGCTTTGAAGGGTCGTTCATTAATTCCTTTGCATGGACAGATGAAACAGGTCCCTTTTTTTCTTTTCTCTTTGCAGATCATGATGCCGGGTTAATGTCAAGTAATTCTTTCCCTGCAAATATATTATTCTAAGAATAAACAAGTCCTCTGTTTCTGCTTAATTTTGTGTTATCTAGGCTGCAAGGGAGAAAGCATTAGCTTCGTTCACATCTCTTTCAAGTGGCATTCTTCTATGCACTGATGTTGCAGCTCGAGGTCTTGACATTCCAGGTGTTGATTGTGTTATACAGGTAACTACGTCACTATTGTAGGTCTTGATTGTGTATTACAGGTGCTTGTTCGATTTAGTCTACTTATTCCTGTGTGCATCTGCAGTATGACCCCCCTCAGGATCCAGACGTGTTCATACACAGAGTGGGGCGAACTGCTAGGTTGGGTCGACAAGGGAGTTCTATTGTTTTCTTATTACCAAAGGTTTAATACTGATACATTCCATTCTTTAAGAATAATAGTATGGCAGTACTAGAAAGGGTATTCGTTCAGTAAATAATGATTTTGTTAAATTCATTCATGTAGGAAGAAGCATATGTCGAATTCCAGCGTATTAGACGGGTTCCTCTAGAAGAAAGAAAATGTTCTGATGAGGCTTTTGATGTTGTTCCCGAGGTGAGTTTATTAATATAAATCCTAATGTTGATTTTTGTTTAAGCTCTATCTTGCGTGTTAAACAAATCAAAGTGAGTCCCAACAAAGCATGCATAATTAACAAAAACGAACTATACACTAGCTTTATTCATTCTTTTTCTTGTGCAAAACAAGTGAATTTCATCACACAACTTAAATAGTATGGAAAATTGAGCTTCTAAACCAGATTAGACTTCCACGTGCGTATGTGTTGTATCAACGTTTGTCATGTGCGTATGTGTTGTATCAACGTTTGTCATATAAAAATTAGTGGCTGTCAAAATCTAGCAAGATTGGTGTGTGTTTTCATGATTTCAATGCTGCTATTTGACTTTGCAAAGGTCAAAGGATATTCACTACAACTTAAATAGGCATGTAGCCAATAACTGACAGTTTCTGAAACCCCGAAGTGAAAACTTCCTAGCTCTCATCCTTTCTGGACAATAGACAGTAATGAATAAATCATCAAAATTACTAAAAAAACAATGTTAAATGGAAAAATGAAGAGATTATATAGTGTTAGCTTTTTAGTAATAATATTTTTGTAATCATCATTGCACTAATTTAGTTGTTGGTGAGATTAGAATCTATCTGAAAAGTAGCCACAAACAAATTGATAGAGTTTCCTCACCTGAGAAGAACTCCAAACATAAAAACACAGCAGAACATACATTAAAAAAAAGGGGTTTGAATTAGCTTGCTGGTAAATTGTATTGGCTCCAGTAGCTCTTCTGTCCTGTTCAAGTACACTTGAGTGGAAAACTCGTCCAAGTCAATGACTAGTATATTTGACTGAAACATGTCATCCATCCTAACATACTAGAAGCAGGAAAAAAAGAATACTGGATTGTATAGCACGATGAACTAGTCTCTGTAGTTTGTACCACAAACGTATTTGAGATTAAATAAGTTGCAGTGCAATTCTGAATAAGTTTTATGAACTCAAGTTAACTTGATTCAAACTAGTAATAGCCTTTTGTCAGGAACTAGGGTTTTTGAAATGTGCTTTTTGCATGCTTTTGGTGTGTTGTGAGATGATTAGAAGAAATATAGTAGACTTATGCTAGAAATGAGGCAGATTTAAAGATTTAGATAGAAAACCGAGTTTTTGAGAGAGAGAGAGAGAGAGATTAGAAGTATCTTGTAGAAGAAGATAGATTCCCTTTCTGTTATTTCATCAAGGCATCAAGCATTAACTGAAACTACAGCCGCAGCTACTATTTATAGTTATCCAGTTAGTATATAACTCTGAAAAGACTAAAATACCCTTCCAGTACTAATTCAAAATACTACTCTACTATAGCGCCTTTTCACTATCCTACACTTTTATACAGACAACTTACAATGGAAAAACTGAATTTAGTATAGGCGTTATATATTAAATTAAGGTAGTATTGACAACTTGCTCACATACTAGCTTATAAGAAACCAACCATAAAATCATTGCACACTGGGATTTTGGCTTAGCGTACTTTTTTTTCCATCTTGTCTCTGTTCAAAAGAGGTTACAATAATTTTAAATTCAAGAAAAGTTCTTACCATAAGCATAGTGATGGATCTATTAATAAAAGTTATAGGTGAGGTGACACTAAAAAAACAAGAAGCTATCTGTTAGGAAAAGCGTGCAAGTCGCATGTACCCTGTAGGCCTGTACAAGAATAAGTGAGGATATTTATATCAACTGGGTTGATGAATTATTAATCACGCCATACATATAGTATGGATATTATAGAATACATATATGATACACCAATTCATACGTTAATAGTGCAATTTTTGGCTTCAAGGATTCACTATATAGTGGTGTTGAAATCGTGAATAACTAGTATGATGCTGGGACTCCTGGACCTAATACAGAGATTTTCTGCAAGTGACTTCTAGTACCAATGGTCTACCATTGAAAATCTCTAAATGCTCTTCCCTCTAGTAGGGAGTTTAAGAAAGGAGAGCAGAAGATAAAAAGGAAAAGCTTTAAAGCGCACACTGAATCAGACTTTTAGGAGCTAATGACATTTTCATTTCATCTTAGCTCATAGTCAAATGCATTTTATCTCGAAAAGTATGACGCCCACTATACATATATGTGTTAACTTCACTTGGTGATTTGCTGTATTTCGTTTTGACTAGGTCCTGCAAGTTCTAATTATTAGTGAATGACTTTTCTCTGAAATAAGTTAAAATAATAAAATCTCTTGTAGATACGTACTGCTGCAAAAAACGACCGTGATGTTATGGAAAAAGGACTCAGAGCATTTGTGTCTTATGTACGCGCTTACAAAGAGCACCATTGCTCCTATATATTTAGGTAAATGCAGGTTTTTGTGACATTTCTCATTTGAGTTTTTTTTAATTACTTCTGTTTGACTAATTTGCTCTGTGTAGATTTAAAGAACTTGAAATTGGGAGACTTGGTATGGGATTTGGCTTGTTGAAGCTTCCCTCGATTCCTGATGTGAAGCATCACTCAATTTCAACGGAAGGTTTTATACCAGAGCAAAACATCAATCTTGAAGATATCAAGTTCAAGTGAGTTTTTCAAAATTATTTCACTGCATTGCGGGGCTCCTGTGCCAAGACTTTCCTATATGTTGCCTTCAATTTCTGTGCACTTTATTATAGAGTTATTGAGGTTGTAAAAGTGTTTGTTTCTTCTTATTTTTCAAAGAACAAGTAAAGTTTGAGGGGCCATTCATGATGTGTAGGAGATGATAAATCCGACTTTTTTTTGTTGTTACTTGTTGTCCATGTAACATGCGAGTCTGTGTCATTTGCTTGTACATGCTGTTTAGTGTACTCTCAGTTTAAACATTCTATGACATCTAACCTGGAAACTTGATCATTAAGGGACAAATCTCGTCAGAAACAAAGAAACAAGAACCTGCAAGAGAAGAAAGCTAAGCAAGAACTAGAGCCAAAACGCCAGAAGCCCAAATCGTCATTAAAAAGTGCAACTACTGTGAACAGGAAGAAAACAGCCCAGCAAAGAAGAGCTGTTCAGACAGCTGAAGATGAAGAGGAATTGACAAGGGATTATCGCCTGTTGAAGAAGCTGAAAAAAGGAGCAATTGACGAAAATGAATTTGCGATGTTGACAGGAACTGAAGATCTCTGAAACATATTAGGAGTAAGGGATGTACTATCCCGTTCAAGATGTGTATTATAGGCTGGCTTCAGTGCAAACAAGTCATGCTGGAGAGAAAATTTCAACAATCCTTTACAAACCGGCAAAGCTGTTGCTAATTCCAGGAAGAAGATGTTTTCGGCTGATCGACAATTTTGCTTTCATATAGTTTCTGTTTGTATCCAAATATCAATGATTAAATTCAGATATCGACGCCAACTCATAATCAATTTCCAATGTGCTGCAAGTTTATTCTTTATACAGTTTCGATAACGAATCATCGAATTGTTTCAGCATCTTTTCGACACTTCTAGAATGTACAATAGGATCAAATTTAAGTTCTCTTATACCATGTTTGTATTCTCCCAGTCTTGTTATCATACAAACTACTCCCTCTGTCTCATCAGATTCTTTACGTTGGAAACCGTGCACTCGACACGTATTTTAAGGCTCTTATAAAATAGAGTTCCATAATTTATTTTTAAAATTTTCTTTTTCAATAAAAGTTAAACTATTATATTTTTCGTCAAAAAAAAAACTATTATATTTTTATACAGAAAAAAAAATTCCAAAAAAAATTATAGAACTATACTTTTTATAAGCCTTAAAATGCGTGTCAAGCCCTCCCTCCCCCAGCGTATACAACCTGTTGGGACGGAGGGAGTATTTTTTTGTCTGCTTTGAAGTCAAGAATCACCTCTAGAAACCTACCATGGCAGCAAAAGATTGATTTACAATCACTCAATCAAATTTATTCGTTTCCCCCTTTTCACTTTATTCAAAAAATTTAACATGCATATATTCTTAAATGCATCAAGGCGAATTGTGTTCCATGTTATCAAATACTGTTTGGATATTGGAATATACGACAAGGGTAGAGGATGATATTATTTCATTTTATGTTATTTGTTCTAGACAAATTAAAATTATAAAACTTTTATTTTATATTGGATATAAATTAGTAAATTAAATAATTGGACCGATATAAGAAATCTTAGATCTCATCAAAAACATAAATAAAAAGAATCGATGCAGATATGCAACCGAGGGAGGCTAAAGCTCTAGGACTTAAGGAGGCTTTATCTTGGACTATAAATCTGGGGTATAAGAGTTGTATTTTTGAAACAGATGTGATGATGTTAGTTGACGCTTGTAAAGGGAAGCAATGTAGGTCATATTTTCACACAATTGTGTCAGATTGTGTTAGATCTTTTTAAACACTTTGATAATGTGCTAGTAGAGTATATTCATAGGTTTGCGAATGTTGTAGCTCATACATTAGCAAAAGCTACTCATTCTATGCCAGACTTCCAGGAGTGGTTTAATGTTGCTCTGGATATTATTTCTGATGATTGATTCGATCTAATATAAGTAAGTATTTTTGTTAAAAAAAAAAAATTCAACAGTTAAAGAATTTTTAGGAAAAGAGTACATGGACTTGATAGTTGAAGATCTCATCACAAACATTGATAGTTGAAGATCTCATCACAAACATGAATTCGGTTCTCGTTACTCGACTAGAAATTTGTCATCATACTCATTTGATTCTTTTGTTAACGACCAATCTTTAACATCATTTTTTGTTTGATTAGAAATTTCGGCTCAACTCGAACAAAATTCGACTCCTTGTTTAATATCCTAATATTTTATAAGATTCTTATGCAATATCTTCCATTTGTTTTGTTTTTGTTTTTTTTTTTAAGAAATCTTCCATTTGTTATTCTCCATTATTACACAGAGTTGCAATATTAAAATGCATATCCATCAATCTGAAAGATATCAATCTTGTCTTGGGGAGCCAAATCTGGGCTTGTCAGTTGTGTTGAAACAAATGCATGGACAGTCTGTTACATTTACAGACGTTAATAATACACTAGACCCATACTACAAAGCACACACAATTGAAAAAATATATAATTTCCAGTGTTTGATTGAAAACCGGCTAAAAAAGTGCTACTAACTATTTTGAAGTTGGCGATGTCATTGCTGATGTTCAAGGCCAGCTGCAGTGCTTGGTTTTTACTACTGTTACTTTTATTCGTAAACAATCAAACAAGATAGCACATGAGATTGCTAGATTACCTTACTTGGTTAATTGTCAAAATGAATTTACGTCTCCTCCTTGTTTGTTGAAGACTTTATTGTATGACATTTAGCAATGAAATCTTAAAGTTTATTAAAAAAGAAAAAGAAAAGAAAACTGGCTAAAAAGTGAGGAAGAAAAAAGCTTGGTGTATTTATAATCATTTCTTTTATTAAAAAAGTGACCCAAATTTAAATTAAACGGCCTCTTAAATACTTTTACACAGAGTGACTTCAAGTCAACTGCCACAACTTCAATGCGGATTCCATTTCGCGCGTATATAAACCGCCAAACTCTGATCACACTCAAGAACATCTACACCATTATACACACAACAATTGTATCTATCTTCCCCCCAAAAATGACTACACCCACCCCACCTCCACCCCCATTCAATCCAACCGAACCCTCTTCACCAATCTCTTATCCAATCAAAACCCTCGAAGAACTCGAATCAAGGTCTTATTTTGACTCATTTCATTACCCTTTTAATAAATCTTCAGTTTGCTTACAAGGTGTTCGAGAAAATGCCGCAGAGAATTTTTTGCCTATGAGGCCTAGATTGTTGGTTTGTCATGATATGGCTGGTGGGTATAGTGATGATAAGTGGGTACAAGGCGGGGATAATCCGGATGCGTATGCGATTTGGCATTGGTATTTGATGGATGTGTTTGTTTATTTTTCGCATAGTTTGGTTACATTGCCGCCTCCTTGTTGGGTTAATGCTGCTCACTTGCATGGTGTTAAGGTTTGTTTCTTGTATTTTTGAATGCTATTTTGGGTATTTCAAGCACTTACCGTATAAATGTTTATTTTTTTTTAACGAATATTAAAACATGAAAACCCATCCGGAACAAACCTCCGAACTGTCAACTACAATCAGATTGTGAAACAAAAGATAAGCTAAACCAATAGCTGTTTTGTTTTCAGATTGACTAACAAATAGAATATTCAAATTTTTTAATCTAAAAAGTATTACAATAACATTTCGAGCAATCCAACCTACACCAGTTGTGAAACTAGTAGCATCACAATTGACCTTCACATAAGTGCCATCTGTAGCGCAATGTTCAAAATTATCAGTTACATCAACTGATATCGGAGTACCAAATACCCCCATAATACGAACAATCTTTTGTCGTGAAAGGTGAGCTCTTGCGATATACACCACGGCCTCAGATTCATCAGATGATTCATCAGATTCAGTGCAAGTCTTGCGGATCTCCCAAAACACCATATAAATTCTTTTGAGAAAAATTACCAAAACCCGTAACAAGGCACATAAAAACATCAAAACATAACACACTAACATCCCAAAAAGATGGGCACGACAAACAACTTGATAACAAGGTACTCAACAAGATCTCCTCTAAAATGATTAGATCTCGATTTTATTGAAGAAAATTGATAAAAAGAAGAGAGTATGGAAGAACGATAGGGGAGATGATGAAGGATAGGCAGGCGGAGAAGGGGCGGCTAGAAAGGGAGTCGAACTTAAAATCCTAGGGCTACAATATTTTAAAAAAGAGCGAGAGATTATATACCTCGAAGATGATACAGGTGTTTTTTTGAATTATAAATGGTTTTTTTTAGTAAAGCTTATAAGTTTATAAGTAGTATCCATTTTTAGATGAATTCGGATGAACAAGAATGGAACTGGGATAACAACAGAGGATAAGTGTTACCAACTTGGCTATCTCATTACGCTCAATGACTGGCTTTGTAATTTAGTATTAGTGAAGTCAAATTTATAATATTGTCAAGAAATTCAATATACATTCGATGATATTATCCCTGGTTACAGTTTTCGAAAATTGGAACAAATCGGTTGAGGTACCGATTTGTGATTTATCGGGTGCTTTTTGAAAAATCTGATGATTTATCAAATCGGCCAAATATTTTTGAGCGATTTATCGGCGATTTTTGAAAAATTGTCCGATTTCTGTAATAGAGATATATCTAAACATCAATAAAAATTATGAAAAACCCTGCATCGCTCGGATGTAAGCTAGGGAGTACAAATGTGTATACTCCTTTTTCTCCCTATCTCTAGAACTGTTCTTTTTTAAATACATTTTCACATATTTTTCTAGATTATTGTTTTGATATTTTATGTATTATGTATATCTTCAATCTAATTTGTTCACTAATGAAATGTTTCTGACTTAAAGTTCTTATGTTATGGTGTGGAATAAGGTATTGGGAACTTTAATTACTGAATGGGATGAAGGGAAAGTTATTACTCGTAAACTGCTTGAGACAAAAGAGTCTGCTCAGATGTATGCTGAGCGGTTGACTGAGCTTGCTGTTCTTCTTGGCTTTGATGGGTGGCTGGTAAGTACCTGTCCTTTTCAGTTTTTCATGATAAATTTGAACTTTTTTGCGAGTGTCTGACTTGTGACATGGTTTCTAACCCTCCCTTCCTATGGATATTTCACTTTATTCGGATGTTTTTACTATTTATGTTGTATATACTTGTAGTTTATTGGTCAATTAAGTATTAGATCGGCCTAGTACTTAACTATTTGTATTATTGGTTATCTAGTGAGCTTCAGCGTGTTGCAAAGGGGGCTTGTACCTCTTGGCCGAAGATAAAAAAGCTGTATTGGAGTTTTAAAACCAAATAGGGATTGCATCAAATGAAATTGAAATGTTTCTTTTGGGTTGTCGTAATGTAAAGGCGTGTGTATATACTGCTTTGAACCAATGCATCGCTTCTCACATAATGTTACAGTTCTGTATGTATTATTTTTAAAGGGACAAAATTAGTTTTAGACATTCGTTGAGATCGGATTGCTATAAAATACTTGATCTGAGACTTTTTTTACTTCCAGTAATCTTGAATCTACATTTTAAAGTTGAAGACATATTCCTCTCTTTATTTTTCACAAGTCTTTTAAGAATGGTCCATATATTTGCAGATCAATATGGAAGTTGAAGTGGACATTGGACAAATCCCTAACTTAAAGGAATTTGTTAGCCACTTAACTCATACCATGCACTCTTCAAAGGCTGGATCCTTAGTCATATGGTAGGTTCAATACGTTTCCTGAATTGAGGTTTTTCAAGCTGTCATCTGTCATCTCCTTGTTTATATGACATTTATTGTATCTGATTCAGTCCTATGACGTATGTCCTTTGCTGTAGGTATGATAGTGTTACCATTTATGGCAAACTTGACTGGCAGGATCATCTAAATGACAGCAACAAGCCCTATTTTGACGTATGTGATGGCATTTTTGTTAACTATACATGGAAGGTAATTTTCTGCTGCTAATTTTTTGATGTTCATGAATTTGCCTTTCAATAATCAATAATTCTTGTTGAAGTATTTCATCTGTAATATGCAGGCCAATTATCCTAAGCTGTCAGCCGACGTTGCTGGTAGCAGAAAATTTGATGTGTACATGGGTATAGATGTATTTGGAAGGGGAACCTATGGTGGTGGACAGTGGACGGTACGTATGTTAAGCTTTACTTTTGTTAAGCTTCCTTGCCGAGTCTGTCCACCCATGTCCAATTTCGGACCCATATTTAAGAATAGTAATTATCTTAAAACTCAGAATATGATTCTTGGATCCGCCTACGTGTCTGACACCCAAACCCGAGTCCGGATAACATAGGGTTTTAACATTCAAGTGTAAATATTCCTTCACAATGCTATTCATCATTTCAGTTCAACATTGTTCATGACAAAACGATTTCTTAGTCAGTAGGAGAAGTAGAGGTTTCTGTAATATAATGTGAGATATGTATGTTATATTCCCTTGTAAGTTCTAACGAGTCCTAAGCTTTAGAAAAATCACTTTAACTCCGTTAAGAGTGACCAGCTTCTCAATTGCCAACTTGGAGTCACTTTATCTGGTACTGAATTTAAGAGGAACATACAGTTTGTAAGCTCAGTAAAACTGAAACACAATCGCTGAACGATCACATTGCATGATACATACTAAATCCAACCAAGTAACTGTAAGGGTCTGTCAATTGTTTTGCTAGAACCAATAAAAA
This sequence comes from Anethum foeniculum, assembly GCA_003724115.2. Lineage (NCBI taxonomy): Eukaryota > Viridiplantae > Streptophyta > Magnoliopsida > Apiales > Apiaceae > Anethum > Anethum foeniculum. Next base: position 18,372 of record PHNY01236813.1, read on the forward strand.
CCCAGTTGGAGTTATAATTTTTTTCCCCAATACAGACAAATGTTGCACTTGATGTAATAAAGAAAGATAATGTGTCCGCTGCTATATTTGCACCTGGATGGGTACTTGAGACAAATCAACCGCCCGATTTTCAGACTGCTCAAAATAGGTAAGTTTTACTTGTCTCCTTTCGCTTACTTCAACTTGCAGCACCTTCATGTTTAACATCCTGCTGAATGTTTAAAGTAGTATACTTAATTTATGTGCATTATCAGGGAACCTCTACCTATAATCCTATACATCATACGTAGAATGCCAGTTGGTAGCTGTCCTTAAAATGATAATTTAGCGGTTGATTTCCTCTTTTACTCCTATGTCTGGTATTGACATGGTGAACAGGACCTAATACAATTAGTAGAACTATGTACATCATTTTCGATATTGATTCGCAATATGTTTGGTAGACCTTCTAATTGATGATTAGGCATGTGTTGGATATGCAGATGGTGGGCCCTTGTTGAGAAATCATGGGGAATATCGCAGAAGTACCCTAAATCACTTCCATTTTACTCAAACTTTGATCAGGTACTAATTCACATGAAAGCTTTATGTCCTTTCATTAAAAAGTTTTAGTAACCATATAAACTCGTTCCACTCAGTTTGGAAATTAATTTACTGGAGCTTGTGTAGTTCGTCTGATTCAGAGGTGTCATATTATCTAAATAGTGACGGACACTTGCATATGAAGCATATGTGAACTATAAGATAGAGACTGAATAATATGACCATATTTGCATTGATTTTGGGCATTTAAAATGAGAAAAAAGCACAGGGAGTTAACAAATTATTGCACCTTTGTTTTAAATTGTGGATCTCGAACCTTCCTTGCCATGAATGGAAGGGCAACAAAATCCTGATATTTAATAAAAAAGTAGCAGACAGTGAGGTAGGTACATGTTGAATAATTTTGGTCATTGGCGTTTCCTGTAGCCTTTAAGTTGACATGATCTGTTAGTTAATATTTTTCGGTATACATATCCAATGCAACTATTATGTGGTCAAGACTGGGAAAAAGTTCTTAACACAAAAATTATTATTCCCTGGCCTTTTATTTTTCAGGGTCATGGTTACCACATTTTCATTGACGGAAGGCAAGTATCAACTAATCCTTGGAACAACATCTCTTGCCAAAGCTTTCAGGTATGCCGTAGGCACCAATGATCTAGGACTTATTTAGTTTTGATTTAAGTCTGACTGTGCTAAGGATGTAATGTCAGTTGTCCTATTGTATTGTAACATTTATAGTCAGATTAAAAATAGAATTCAAATGGATGAGAAACCTGAATATCCATGAATTAAAGATGCATTGTTGGTAACTAGATGAGGATAAACTAGAATCACCTGAATATTCATGATTTAAAGATGCATTGTTAGTAACTAGATGACAATGAACAAATAGAATCTACACGTGTTAGTTGACCAACTAAAGAATGCCGTTAAATGGATCTTATAGTTTTTTTGGGTCAGAAAAATGTATCTTTTAGTTGGTATTTGATAACACTAATTCATAAGCCCATTTCTATGATTGAATAGTGCATTACTACGAAGTACGAACCTATCTTTGGGGCAAGAAGCAGCCGACGAATATATATTTACATATACAGCTATATCAAGTTCAAAAAGAAAAATATCTTTTTACCAAGCATGGATACTTAAAGATATAATAATATCAATTTAGGTTTTTTTCTCAAATTCTTGAGGTTTTGGGGTTAAAAAGTAATATAGACATTAAGGTTGATTCCCCCCC
>PHNY01236964.1:0-16757 GCA_003724115.2 Anethum foeniculum
AATAGCACAACAGTATACAGCTATTTAGAAATTTCAAAGAATATAAAATCTAATATGTCAATAATATGTCATTAATCCTTAATAGGATTTCTTATTGTTCTAGCTAACATTTTTCCTGCAGACAAAGAACTGTCTAGTGCCTAGTCAGTCACAACACAAATTCTGCTGTTTGAGGAAGGAGAAACTGATTATGTTAGTTTCAGTGTTTAGGGCTATATATACTGACCTAGTACCTGCTGTGGGCAGTCTATCCTTGGAAATTCCTTCTGCACATTGTCTCAGTCTTATTTAGACAGCGAAACTTAATAACATATAAGCTCTAATAATTTAGTACCCTGCCACCATCATGGTTACTTCTGATCTAGTTTATAATATGTGATCTACTTGCCTCCATTATGTATTACTGATACATTTATTTGTCATCTCTGTAAATTCAACTAAATTGAGCTTGTTCTTTAACAGGTAGTAGTGATCTATCATCTTCATCTTTGACTCTGTTAAGTGGGTTCCTTGCTGTCATATCAGTTAATGTAGTAATTGTTTTCTACATATGTTTGGCAATGAGAGAACCAGTGCAAAAACATGAGCCTGATCCAAAATTTCTTTCAGAGGCGACTGCAAGTGTCAAGCAATTTAAACCTGTTGAAACCGGGGAATCTTCATCCACCCATAAAAAAGAAGAGTAGGATACCTGGCTTTAATCAACGCTCTCGGCTTCTTGAAAGTTAAATTCATTTAAACTCTAAATGTCTAGTTGACAAAGGCTAGCTGTCTGTAACCATCACACTCTCAAGCACCTCTGGGTTGAATGTTGCTGCTGGTCATCATTTTTGTAATTTATGTATGAGTTTTATATTTAGTCCTTGTATAAATTCGGAATCTTAACCTCACCATTTGATACGGCTTCTGTAAGATTCTCTGGTGTAATGATATAATGGAAGATGTTAGGACTTGTTTTGTGTTTAGCAAGTTTTCGACTTCTGCAGTCACTGCAGGCATCTTATTTATTTAAAATTAATAAAAAATCATTTCATCGAATTGTTTAATGAACTTGATTATTTCGATTCAAATTTCAGATTTTAACTGAAATTGGGTCTTTCCTAGACATCAGGGTATTACACTGTTATATAACTGAAATTGGGTCTTTCCTAGACATCAGGGTATTACACTGTTATATAATACTGTATATTAACTCAATGAGTTGGAGAATGATTCATAAATTTAAAGAATTAAAAGATTATTCATAATATTCAGTCCAATCAGGCTGAAATTACAACTTCATTCGAGATTCGAATATCAAAATATTTTCTAAAATGGATAATAATAAACAATCTTTAAGTTATACTTCCTTTTTTAGAGTTAGTAGCCAAAAAATAACGAACTTGCCATACTTTGACAAATAAACCTCTGATAACCAATTCTATTAACTCAGAGACAATTGCAAGGGTTTTCATCATTGCTGTACAGACAATTCTTTTGGTGGCTTTTGGATGATAGATACTTAACAGTCAGGAAGTTAGGCATCTTGGGTAAGTATGATAATTTAACCTTTTTCTTGATTATTGCTTTGGTCATTGTAACATGTACATTTCAATTGCTATATATCAGTGGAAGTGTTGGGGGCTATATTTGTACGAAGTCTTTTTTAAAGAGTAACCAACGTATGTATTGGAACATTATATTTTTAAGCAGCCAGAATAAGCCAAAAGATTAGAGGTTTACATGTTATTATGTTAAGTTATCAGTTCTCCAAGACCTCCTGATACGATGTTAGGTTATTAGTTCTCCTAACAACTTGGTATTAGGAAGCGAGCTTGCCAGGATCATATCATATATTATCGACATATTATGTCTTGAAACTGATTTACTAAATAGCTGAGTGGCCCTCTTATAGGCGGACAATACCTTGCAGCGTGTGTGATATATGTGAGGACGAGGACCCCGTAAATTAATTTTGATTTAAGACCCCCTAAACTTGGGGGATGGCCCTTTTAAATAGACATATTCAAGTTGAATGATTATTTACTACATACATTATTGGCAGTTTGGCACTGCAGCTGTTTACAGAGACGAAATGGACACTCATAATTTTTATTGTATATCTATCAGTTTTATGTTTATGCAGTGAAATCTGTGATTGTCTGTATTTTTTTTTGTATAAACTCTTTTTCTCTGCATGTTGCGCGTGCCCCTTAATGTGTGTATTTCTTTCTATTTGTTTGTATATGTCTCTGCCTATTTGTATGATAATGATTAAGGAGTCCTTATTGTCAGCTGGATTTTCAAGAAAAAAACTTGAATGTCTGGGAGATGATTCAGATACCAAAGTGCTATAAATAGTTTGTTATTTCTATCATTAAATTAGAGCAGTTCGATCAACTCTTCATTAACATCTCAAAGTTTCGTTGGCAAAACAAACAAATTCTGGCGCCTAGTACAAGTAGATCATACACACCGGTTGTAAGTATGGAAGAACAACTCAGGGAACACTTGAAAGCAATTTACAAGAAATTCGATGATCAAGAAAAACGGAACAATGGAAGATTTGAAGAATTATTCAAGATAATCAGGGATACAAAAGAAGCAAGCACAAGCGGTTCAATAGAGGCTCACAGAAAAATCACAGACAATCTTGATGGGAATCCAGTTCATAGAGCTGAAACTGCAACCAATATTGGAGGTAATATTCATCCTAGAACTCTAGAAATGTACCAAATACTTCACATTATGCAAAATTCCTGAGGATACAAAAGGTGGATTTAGATTTAAATGGTTGATATGGCTGATAATTTGGTGTCAAATTATCTTTCAATCAGGAACATGTGGATTCACTTTGCTGCATTTCTTTCTATTTGTGTATCGAGTATGCCTAGTTGTGTATCTCTCTCTCTATTTTGAGTGTACGTGTAATTGTCAGATTCTGATGCAATTGAGCCACCTTTAAAAAGATCTACAAAGAAAGATTGTGGAAGAACTGCGAAGAAAAATGTTGCTACTTCATCAGATTATAATACAAATCCAACTCCATCAAGGAATACTAGAAACAAATTTGGTGCAAAACAAAGACAGAAAAATGTCCGGAATCCAGTAAGACTTGCGAACACGTCTGTTTCTGATATTAATCTATTGAGAAAATGTTCAAGGGAAACAAGTATAGAAACAAACAAGAAATTAGGGGAAAGGGAATCGCATTCAGAAAGAGGGAGTGGTTTTGAAATGGAGTTGGAAAGGGATACTGAATCCGGTTGTCTTCCTCAACATGCTCAAAAACCCAGATTGAAGTTTGTAGCAAAGAAAAGTTGTGCAGATTTTGAAGAAAATTATGATGATGATTGTGATTTAGAAAAAACTCTGCCACGACAATTTGTCGAAAAAAGAGCAGCAAAGAAGACCAAGAGATCAAGAACTGAGAAAACTCCAAAAAGGAAGAGAGAAACATTTGATGAGGTACATTATACTTATTAATATTCTGATATTATCTAACTGTTTCATTTTAGTTCTTTTCACTCACATATATGGTACTGAGAAAAACAAAACGATAAATACACACACAATACATATCCATGGAAAGACGCATAAAAAATTTCTTAAATAAACAATATAACAGGCTGGTACTGAAGGGAGAAAAAAACAGAAGTTTGATGAGTATCAAAAATCAAACAAGAGAGGGAAAAGCAAGGAAGATGACAAGCCAAGAAAGGTATTAGTACGAGCACTTCCGCACATTTTCAGTCTTGTTGCAAGTCTAATGTCGAATAGTCAGAAGGAATGGGTTTCAGATGCTGGATTTGGGCATTTACTCTCATTCTCACTTGATAAGATTCCACATACAATTGCGGTTAATTCTATTTGGCATTTTGACTCTACCAATATGGTTCTCAATTTGTATGACGACCGAATTATTCGTGTCACTGAAGATGATGTACATGATATATTGGGGCTGCCACAAGGAAAAAGAGAGATCACTCTCGTGGAAAATTATGCTCTGCAAAAGAAATGGAGGCTACAATTCCCAGAAATAAGCGCAGGACATAAAATTACCGAAAAGATGATAAGCAAAGTAATGACTAATTCAAGACATGCTGACATTAGATTCAAACAAAACTTTATGGTGCTGATGATGAACTTGTTTGTACGATGCATCAAAAATTCATACGTTTCCCAAGAAATTCTAGGCTTTGTGGGGAATTACGACGATGCTTCAGAATATAACTGGTGCAAGCTTGTCATTGATAGCTTAACACGTGCTTCTAGGAATTGGTTTGCAAATCCTCATACCCAATACTATTGTGGATCTCTCATGTTTCTAATTGTAAGAAACTGAACTTATTCTATCCTAAAATTATCAAACACTTTCTCCTTGTTTACATTGTTACCTGAAACTGTTGTTTTTACATTTTGCAGTACTTCTATCTTGACCGAGTTAAAAATCCAAAAGTTCAAGTCCAAAGGACAAGGCCTGCATTCATTGGTTGGACGAATTCAGAAGTAAAGGCAAGGGATATCTTTGAAAATATTGACAATTCTTTCGGAAAAGGAGAAATAGTAAGCATATAATTTAGTTTTTGACATAATTTATGTTCTTATAATTTAAATTTTGTTGACTCCTTTATACTGCGCAGGAAGGGAGTTATGAAATTATAAAATGCGCAGAGGAAGGGGATCTCAAAAGTAATCTTTCCAATGAAGTGGATAGACATACTATTTTGGATGATCAACAGTTTGAGGTATAAACATAATAATACTCACTTGCTTATTAGAAGTTTTAAATATATAAATAAAATAGACAAATATTGATTAAACTCATTCCATAACTAAAAGGTATTTGAAGACATTCATGATGAGCATGAAGATGAAGAAAGAAATCAGATTATTGTTATTGATGATGATAATGATGAAGGGGATAATGATCAAATTAACAAGAAGGTACTGATATAACTTATATGCATGATATATGAAGTCCTTTGATTTTAAAATTAGCTCTTTTGTATACAGGGGAAATTATTAATAATCCGTTTTATATAGGATCTGCTAGACAATAACCAATATAAGACTCCAGAACAAGGACTACAAGCAATACAAATATCTGCAAAAGAATACCAAAATGCCAATGATAGTAAATATGATTCATATTTACTATCAGCCAAGTCTGCCATTATCAGTGTTATTAGAGACCAAACAGGCGATATGAACAATGTCAATGACAATGATGACATCATAAATGAAAAGGTGCCATCTTTTTGTTTAATGCTTTCATTTAAGTAACTATTTCTTTAGTGAGATATAATATCTGATCCAATATTTTTCTTGTACTGCGTTTAACGGTACTTGTGTGCAAAAATATGTTGAGTTCAAGATTTATTGTTAGATTCAACAATCATTCTATCTTATTATATAGTAGTTTACTTAGGGTTATTGGTTCGTAACTAGTCTATATAGTCGAGTAAATAGTGAACATAATATCGTACATATTGTTTCTTTTGTCTTTTATTATTGGATTCTACCTATCAATATAACTTTCGTCACTAGTTATTCACTTCATGCAAATTTTATTTTTTTGAGAATGTCTTTTCCGGTGGCACATTGTTTTTAAAATCTAAACTTAAAGCAACTGTCCATGTTATGTCTACTGTAGTAATTTCTTTTTTTCTTTTCAAAATCAAAATTAGGAATTAATAAGCCAAGTAGAGAGTGACATTAAAGAGTTCAAAGACATACAACAACGATGCAGAACCAATTTGGCAATGGCGAAGGCCTTGTTTTCAACAAATCCGACGGTGAATGAATTGGAGGACGATTTTGCAAAGCTTCGTGAAGTAACAACTTATCCGGCCAACTCCAAACAAAGAGTTGAAGAAAGGTAACTCATCCCATAGCCTTCTTTTTAGTTTTTTAAATTTTAAGGAATTATTTTATAAATATTTGTATTATCAGTATCTTAAAGTGTCCTGAAGGTATATTGTTACATATAAGATTAATTGTCTTATGGAGTGTACGATGAAGTCCATCGTGGTTATTATATTGAATAAGTGACAAAAAAAATATGGTTCCTTAACAGCTTAAAATCCATTGATATTTACCCCACAAGATAAATTTCAATCCATTTTATGTAAAAGATAAATATGAATCCAGAACCGAATCTCCTGTGGAATCATTTAGTATAAACCCTGAAACTGTTCTCTTGTATCATATTTCTATTATGTCAACATATGTTGTATCTCTGTGTTTCTAGCTGGTAAGTTACTGAAAATTTCAGGATCTGTGATTCTTCAGATTTCTCTTTCCCCTTCAATTCTCATACTTTAAAGATGTGATGCAACATATAATATAATACAAGGACTATTTATATACTGCAGGGCTGTAGGATAGCTTCGATTATATTAACTGTCTAAGGAAGCTAGCAGCACACTTTATTTTGGTGCAATTTTTTCTATCTATTAAGTTATATCGCTTTTTTTTTTCTATCTTCAAATTGAATTATTTATCCTCATGACTGGTGAGCATGGTACTTAAGCAGTGCTTCTTCGTGTACTGCACATGTGCTGAAATCTTTATGATGACAAATATGTTATAGGGTTTCAAATGCAAAAGATGGTACAGAATCCACAGACACTGACATACATGGAATTCAAGGGATACCTCACCACTTCATAGCAACTCATTTTGGAGAGGAAGGTATTATTATCTAGCACTGTTTTCTACATTTTACCAATCACACTTTTGTCATGTGTTTGCATATTAGGTGGTCATGGAGAAGTTCTTTTTTGTTTGTATATGTGAACTTGTACTTAACTGAGATAGCTTGATAAATTTGTAAAATGACATGGTTGTGCTTTTGTTCTGCATCTGCATCTTACATGATTCTGCAGAATTCGGTGTTCAAATTCAAAGTTTTATAAAATCTTGTGTCTGCCATAACAATTAGACTTATTTGTGAGGATCGTACAGGCCATTCTATCTAGTTTATTCAAATTAAGTTCAAGATGTTTATAATAAAGTCTTCTAAGTTCTATCTTACATGATTCTTTATGTAGAAGGTAACTTTATGTGATTAATTCTTTCTGTTTTCTTTGTACGTAGAGATGAAATAGGTCTAAAGAGAAACGAGACGTTCAAATTTAATTATTAAATATAGGAACTTGAAACTAAAAACACAGTTTAACTTATGTTTTCGTGTGTATCAATTAAAGTGTCAACTCTGTTGAGTATATTCATAATCGGGAATCTATTTATTGATCGCTGCAGTTGGAACTTTGACAATTTCATATTCTCATGCATCAGGACCAAGTATTGACGGTCCGTCCATTGGACCCCCTCCTACGATTTCAGACAAAGCTCCACAGAGAGCCATAAATGTTGCCTATCTAGTCTGGGAAGATGATGCAATGTCCATGGTAGGCTGCTAATGAATATAAAGAATAGTAAGTGAATGACTTCTAGTTGACCTAATGCAAGACTTGACTGAGAAATTTTGCAGGAGGAAAGAAGGATGTCCCTGAAAAGGTATCAGGTGCATAGTGAAACTACCCAAGGTAATTTATAATTACCTTGTATTAAAATCCTTTCATGTCCGATGAAGTTGCTTCTCGCATCTATCCAGTAGAGTAGGTTTTAGTATCCCTGCTTGTCAAATTTCAGTTTTGTTTTGCATTCTTACACATTACAGTGCTACTGCTGTGTGTTATTCATTTCTTTTACTACCTAAAATATTGCAAAGTACTTTCAACCCTATTGACTGTGGTGTTTTACATTACCTGGCACTTTACTGGTTCTCAAGGAATAACAGAAATTTTTTTGCTCATCAAAGATTCGAGTAGGTATATTTTTTTTTGTTTTACTGGTAGTGTCAGTAGTTACGATTCTGACAAGCTTGCTGTGATCAACTCAAAGGATCTTAGATTTACTTCATAAACAATTTGCTTTTCCATTCCTAATATGCCCTACGTCTAATTGTGGATTGTGTTGTTACCCTATGTCTAATTGTGCATTGCGGGAATGATTTGGGTTGAACAAGATCATCACCCAAGAATTTTTCCCAGTCTTAACGACATTTATTTACTTCAAGGTTCAAGCATTAAACTGTGAAGCTTCTTTTGCATAGTTTAGTATCTCGTGAGGAGATGTAAAAGTCGTAGTATTTGAGCTGGTTTAGCTGTTCAAGAATTCAAATAACTGATGCATATATGGTAAAAAAAAATTCTTCATTATTTCATGTTTCAGATGAGCTCAGTTAATGCTGCAATCACCAGGAAAATACCCGAAGTACGCTTGCTGAAAGTGTGACCTTTTAGATGGAAATCTGTGAAGTTCTATACGAGTTCGAAACTGGAAAATTATCTGGATCAGTATTCTTGTGGTTCTTGAATTTATTTGTCTCACTTTGTTGGTTTGTTCTTAAAAAACAGTTTCCCTGTTGGTTATTACTTTTCTTGTGTATTCTTTTCAAGAGATGTCCGAAAATGGTTTGTCTACAATACTCTGGCATTTTATGAGCCAAGGCTCTTTGTAGATTATCTCATTTCAAAAAAATTACTCCTGACTATAAAATTAATGCAATAAAAGAAAATTAAAACTTTGAGAAAAATTTAAGAGAACCATAAGTTCACGCAATTAAGAGATATCTTATAATCATTGACGATTTTTTTTATTTTTGAAATATGCTATCAACGGAATTGAAATTGATACGCATATGTATAATTAACAACACAAAGATCCTATTCGTTTCTTGGAATAATCATCCATAATATATTTTCGCTAACGCAAATAATGAAGCAGAAACCTATTCACATTCAATGTACGAGTTGTATATTATTTTTCTATAGGATCAAATCAAGATTTTATAAATAATAGTACCTTTAATGCAAAATTAATTATAAGTCATACACTTATTCTTGAATAATTTTTATCACAAATTTTTTTAAAAAAATAAAAATTGGTTACCTAAATTTCAAATTTAAAAAATGCGATCTAAATTATTAGCAACATAGATTTTTCTCAATTAAATATTTTGTGTAATTTTTTTAATGGGTGATAGCCCAAAATATACCAAAATCAAGATGTATTGCTCCGCCTACCTAATTTAAGAAAATTGATCCAAAATATGCACAAATAAGACGTTTCATTTGACGCAACATACGCCACTTTATCTGCCGTATTTAATGGTTGTTGACAATTTTGTGTACATATCATGACTGATACAGCTTTCGGAGTTCACCATCACTCCTAATGCGACACACAAAATAGCGCATTAGGAGAGACTTTTTATAAGTGAGATACAGTACACGATTTATAGTATTGAAAGGCACATCAAGGCCTTTCATCCTGAAATCGGACATTTTAATAATTATCTCTTTTTTACTAACTTGTACGTGACCTAATTTTTTTAGGATAATCAAATACTTTTTACAACTAAATACACTTTAATGTTTCAAGAAAAAAAAAAAAACTAAATACACTTTAAGCTTTGAATATGTAAGGTTTGCTGCTTTTTAAGACGAATTTTTCAACCGAATACCCATCACAATTACGGGTATGTCACCCAAAATTATTATAATTTTCTAGTAGAAAAATATATTATTCAAATAATAATGTTTTTTGAAATATCTGTCGATATAAATTACTCTCTCTGTCTCATTTAATTCTCTACATTACTTTTTGACACGCTTTTTAAGACTTTTTTAAAGTGTAGTTTCATAAAAAAAATTCTGAAGAAAAGTTTAAATGTTAAATTTTTATTCAGAAAAAAAAATTAAAAAAATTATGAAACTAAGTAGCCTTGAAATGCGTACAAATAGTACCGTAGACATCATTCGTAGATAAATAAGAAAAAAAATAAAAATAAATTTTACTTACCTAGTTAAGAAAAAAGCCAATTTTTTTTTTTTCTTTTGGGTTTTTTGGAACAATTTGGTCCCAAACTTCCGAGTCTATATGCAGGATCATTCCTTGCGAGATTTCTTGGCGTTCTCTCACTGCTTTCTCTGTTACCCGGTGACACACACACACAAATTCCTCAAAACAGGTATGTGTCTCTCATCTTTCTTCTTTAATGGCTTCTCATAAAATAGGGTTTGAAATATAAATCATAATCATTAAAGATTGTGTTTTTCTTTGTGGGCTTACCTTATAATTTGCTAAAAATGGTACTTTTGTGTATATATTATTTTTCATTCATGAACTTTCTGTGTGCACCCAAATAAAGGGTTCTTGATATTATGACTTAATTATGTGAATCTTGATTAATGTTAATAATTATGCTAGGTGTTTATTTTATGTGTAGCAGAAATTTTGTGTTCAAATCCTATTGCAGTTGAAATTCTTGCAATGTAATTTGTTTAAATATGTATTGTTGCCCTTTGGTTGGTTTGGTACATTGATCAAATCTTGATCCTCTATTACTTCTCGGCGTAGGGGAAATGTTGATTTTGTAAGACACAAAGTTGTTGTTCTGTTTGTATGTGCGTGTGGTGTGTCATACTAGACGATTAACTACTAATGACTTCGCAGAAATTACTAATGACTTCGCAGAAATGCTTAGTAAGGGAATTTACGTTTAACTACTAATGACTTCGCAGAAATGCTTAGTAAGGGACTTTATTTTCATTTTTTTGTGGAATTAGAGTAGTTAGGTGCTGTAATTTATAATTACTAGGCGAGGCAACACTAAGTTGATGTTTCGGTTTTGCACATTGGAAGCTTGTGGCGATACCTGTTTTTTGTTTACATTCTGGTTTTTATTTTTTGTGGACTTTTCGTATTTAATTATGTAAGTGATGAACTGAATTTGAGTAGTTTTAGGGTTAACCTGTTGGAACTTTTATGTATGGCTGATATGATAATGTCTTGTAAGTTGTAAATATATGAAATGACTTGTTGGAACTTGCACACATAGACAATATGACTAGTACGTTGTAAGTAGTAACTGGACAGTTAATCTGTGTGGTCAGTGTTGCTTGATGTAGAAGTTTTAATACTAAATTATGTATGATCTTGAATTTTCAGTACTTGGAGTCCATTTCAATGATTCACTTATTATGTACTGCTATTGATCATATCTGTATAAATTAAATTGTTTTACTAAACACTGTGAGCCTCTGATGCTCTTCATAAGTTTAAAAGACTCTGCAATTGTATTTCATGGTGATCTGGACAAACACTTTGTATTGTATTTACTTGTAATACCAGCTAGTAGGAGATTATTATACTAGCTTTGTGAGATAAGCACCAAATTTTGAGTAGTAAAAGCTTTTATGTATTTTACTCATGTGATGTGTTTAAATTATATTCTGGTGGTGTAAACTAGATTCGCATCAGTGTAAGGAAAGCTCATGGATTTCAAATTGGACCCGTTTGATGATATTGTCTCTGACAATGCTGCGAAAACTGGTACTACAGAATCCTTGTCTGTTCAGATGCTGTTAACTCACTGTGGTTTATACATGCTATGGTGTTGCATAAGTGAATAAAATTTATATGCAGCTAGGCCTAGTGGCAAGTTTCGACCGAAGGCCAAACTGAAACCAAGAAAGGTATCATCTGTGTCAGTCCAATCCACAGGGTGCACTCAGGCTATAAACGTTTCAGAGAATGAACATAAAAATGCTCCAGAAAGTAGTGTAGATGGTATTGCAGAAGTTCCTTTACCTGATGATAATAGAAGTTCCGGATTAACAAACCGTCCTACTGAACATCTTTTAGATAAAGAGGTAAAGAGATAATTTTAAAAAAACAAAGTAAATTAAGTTGTTTTTATACTAAATTCATGCTCAGTTTGATTATGCTTTTTCTTCTTTACAGAAAGGTGACATAGTCTCTTTTTCCGATGTGTCAGATGGTTTTCTTTCTCAAAATACAGTACCAACTGGTAAGAAATGGAACCTTTCATATGTGGTATGTTCTTCACTTGCTTTATTAGGTAGTTGCTATACGTTATATTGGTAGAGAATGAAATCGTATTTCCCTTTCTTAGTTATGGCTTAATCTGGGAAACATGTTGAACATCATTTTCTGTAAACTCTAAACTACAAATTTCTTGTTCAGAGACACAACCCACCTATGCTGACATGTCCAAGAAGGATAAAGTAATATTAGGTACTGTACATGAACCTCGTGTAGATCATGGACTGCAGCCATGCAACACTAACAGTTTTCGCTTTTCTCCTGAACTTCCTGTATCTCTTGATCCCTTGATCCATGAGGAATTTACTTCCAACACAGCTAAAGATTTTCAAGTTGAGAATAATATGTTTGGAATTGAGGTATTCATCTATATTATTTTATTATTTATTAGTAATGGTTCTATGATGTTATACATATTTCTTCATGTAATTTTGCACTATGACTTAATTCAGGAAGGAAACACTTCTCCGTGCCCGGAAACTCTTTCTAACCCAGATGATGTTCCACCAGTACCTTTTCAAACTGTTGACTTGGATGAAGGCTCACTTCCTACAGATATTCCAGCTACAGATGTTTGTGTTCAAGCAGTTTGACTTAGTTGTTTACAAGAATCAATTTTGTATCACATCAGAACATACTGATTCTTTGATATATATGATTTTTGTGTAATACGTTTTTACTTAATCTACATATTCCATTTATTTGTTTTTCAGAGGGGACATGGAACAACAAACATGGGGTTGGACCATTCTCTCAATCACCAACGACCCAGCGACAAACAGATACATATATATCGACTAGTAGATGAGCTTGAGGAAGAAGATCTTGAAACTTGTCAGTTTCCAGCTGAATATCCTAGAGGTTCATCTGTAAATGAGGACGACCATTCTGACAAAGAATATCAAAAGGAAGATGAACGACAGAATAAAAAATTAAGTGGAAAAATTAAGAAATATGTTCGAAATCAAGAGAAAGCCAATGAAGTGTCAGTTCCGTTGACCAAAAAACCATCGAAGAAGTTCTCGCACTCAACTCGTAAACGTGGAAGATTTGGTAAGTGGTGTGTTGGGTATAGTATTGTAGCATGATTTCATGAACATATTTATTTAAATTTTCATCTAATTTCATGTTTCGTATCAGAGAAGGGTTGGCTTAAAACCCCAGAGGATGAGATTGAAATCTCAGACTTGTCTCTTAAGGAAATAATTGTTCTCGGGAAATACAGGGAGTTGACAGCGGTATGCATAATAATTAATAAGTATTTCATTTTTTCTTGCTTGGCAATTCTATTTTTCTGGTAGTAGATAAGAGTACATATTTAGGTTTCTATTACGGTTTTTAGTAATACAAGTAGGCGTGGTTTCTAATATCTTTATTCATATCTATCTTCAAATCTTTTTTCTAGAGAAAAAATCAAGGGACAGCACAAGCGCCAGTTATGAATCAGAGGTATTAATATTATTTTGTTGTTGTTTTGATCCTGTTAAGAGAATCTTTGCATATATACTTAAAAAAATTTCAGTTGGTACAATGTATGCACTTGTAATTTTGAGTATATACAATAATTACTAAACGCCATGTGTGACACTGCATGATAGAGTGGTTGGCGGTGAGCTTCTAGCAGGTGGGACTTTCTTTGTTGTGAGAAACTCTGTGTTCTCAGCTCTAAAGCCCTGCGAATATTAATATAACTAGATGTGTCTGTATAAGCTGGCATATAGGTGAAAGGAGCAGAGAACTCAACTTCTTGGTATTTAGCAGAATTGAAGCTACTGAACTTGAACAGAAATATATAAAGACACTAGAAATGTCTTAAGTTATCTGAACTTGGAAGAAAGTCGGTTGATGTATTAGGATAATGTTCTGCAGTCAAGTACTCGTCTACTCAAGAATCATTACATGTGCAATCCTTCTTAGCCTCTTCGACCAAACCTGTCTAATTTGTATAAATTTCCATGATGTTGTCATAGCTGGTCTAAGCTCAAAAAGTTGATGAACAAGCGAAATGTATATAAATAATTATTATTCTGCAGTTTAGCGTATTTGACAAGATCATTTTTTTGTTCTCTCTTTCTTGCAAATATTTGGTTTTTTTTTTTGAAACTCAACATTCTTCTGCATGGTTCTACAATCAGAGGCCTTACTAGATCATAAAATCCAAACTTTATTAAGGATCAGTTAACCACATGACATTATAACTATGATGAGCTATGTATTGTGCGCCTTCTTAGTTTTCTTTACCAAATTTTTCTTAACATGATTCTCATCTTAATCTGAAATCCCACTAAGACTATTTTCCAGATTGTAACTTCACTTGTCTATCTAGTTGTGCCTATGCAACCTAATTAATAATTTGGGATAAGTTTTTGTTGAAATGATTCTGTGACCAATAACTCGACTTTTACAGCACTGCCAAGTCTCCTGGTTATTATGAAGATGATGATGCGTTTGCTTCAGAACAAGCACAAGAGTCTAATGACGAACAAGAAAAAATTGCAGTTGAAGATAATGGTACCTCCTTTAACTACCATACTGGCATGAAGAAAACAGCTCGTGGAAGATGGACAAACCAAGACACCGAGTTGTTCTACGATGTTTGTCTTACTCTTACCTGATTTAATATATTGGGTGCCCTTCCCCAACCTTGGTTTGGATGGGAAATTAAGCCAACAAATCCTAGCCAATTTCAATAAAACATCACATCTGAAAATAAAAGCTACCGCATTACTTCATTGCGGCTACCACATTAATTATTGCAGGAGTAGTGGAAAGGTAAAATTACGTTTTGCCCTTACTACTACCGTGATAGTTCATTGCGGTAGGTGGGATTTATATTTACTAACAGACATCAGTTTTATTTTCATGTTTTGTTGTGTTCTGTTCGAGTATAAGAATGAAATTGATGTCTGTTAGTAATATGAAGCCCACCTACCGCAATGAACTATTGCGGAAGTAGTATAGACAAAGAGATAATTTTACCTTTCTACTATTTCCGCAGTGATACAATGTGGTAGCCGCAATGAAGAATGAAGTAATGTGGTAGCTTTTATGTTTAGAAGTTGATATTTTATTTAAATGGCTTGGATTTGTTAGCTTAATTTTCCATCCAAACCACCATTGGTTGGGGGAAAGGCACCCATGTTTATGTATGTTCCTCGAGTATATTAGCCACCTACTTTCTTGAAATTTTTGGTAATCAGATACTGAAAGTGATTCTGCCAATTTGGTATTCAATTACATGTAATTTCTAATTGACAAAATTGAGTTCAGTTGCTTTAAAGTACAAAAATTGAGTCGGTTTTCCTGCCTCTTTTTTTTTTTTTTTTTCTAAATTATTCGAATATCATAACTAGATGCAGTTAGTAGTGCGAAAATGTCAAAACCATATATGTTTCCTTCTACCTTAACTTTTTGTTTTATTTATGTATTAATAATGTTATACATATCTGGTGTGGTTATTTCTGAAACAAAGTGACCCGAAAAACAGGGGAATATTAGCTTTATGCAGTATGTATGACAAACATGCAGGATGATGGGAAGAATAATCCTTTTATCCAACCAGGTCAAGTTGTCGTATGATTATGCGAAGTAGCAGGTTTATTGTCTACCAAACATCCATATCCAGCATAAATCTGAACATGTTACTCCTGTTAATTCTCTAGTTAGGTTGGTAAATAAACCATCTGAATGTGCTGATCTGATTAATGCTCCTTTTTAAATGAATTTTTGAGAGAACTAATTTTGATCTAGTAATTTTTGCAACTGCCCTGCAGTTATAAAGCACTTTCAATGTTGATAATCCTGGCTCATTGTTTCACTTTTCAGCTAATAAATCCTGCATGTTTTAACACCAGGGTCTGCAGCAATTTGGTACGGACCTAACAATGATAGCTCAACTTTTCCCTGGTCGCACTCGTAATCATATAAAACTGAAATACAAAAATGAAGAGCGAAAACATCCTATGAGACTTCATGATGCTCTCGCTAATCGGTCTAAAGGTAAATTGATTTCATATCTTCTGCCCCAAGTTTCTTGTATAATATTTCAATGTTTTTTCTTCTAAAGTTTTAGTGTATAGGTAACTGTCAAATGAGAATATTTTGTTTGACAAATATGTTCTGTCAATTCATGTCTACACGTCGACCAGTTTTACAGCTGAAGTAAGTCGAATGAGAGATTTTTCTAAATGTGTTATATGGCTAACATGCCGTGTGGACATGGTGCGTGAAAATTATATTAATTTGTTTGTTCCAGGTCATTCCCAATTTGAGCAAATTGTTAACCGGGTCAAGAAAGCTGTTGCAAAGCGAAGGCAGAACTTCGACACAGATGACCTGGATGGTTTATCAGGGGAAGAGCGGAATGAGGTACCTCCTGGAACCAATGTATGTTCTTTATTACCCTCTTCTTGTTTGATCCAATATCCCAGCGCCCATATATCATCTTGCTTTAATACCTGAAAATCAGCATTTAGGAACTCTTCAACAAACTTTACTGTCAGTTTATTGTGGTAATTCATCATGCTGACCTGATCAATTTTGGCAACTTTTGTGAATATTAGCAATCATTTTCCTGCATGCAGGAGGTACCTAAGCATGAGAAGGTGGATCATAGTGAAGTCGAGCACATGGAAGATGATATGCCTGAAGCTACAGATCCAGTAGAGTCTACAGACAGTGAAGACGATGAAAAAAGATGGAGTCAGTTCCGAAGTGACTTGTAATTGTAACTACGGTCTCGTTTGTTTCGATGCAACTCAAGTACGTAACTTGAAATTCCTTGGATGTAAAATGAGTTACAGTGTTTGGTTTGCTGATTTCAAAATTGAGTAAGGGAACTCTAAGTTCCATGGTTTTTG
>PHNY01236970.1:2288-27390 GCA_003724115.2 Anethum foeniculum
GATAACCATATCGAAGGACGAAACGAGCTCTATCCACCCATGTTACCAATTTTAAATTTTAAGTAATTTCAATTTTCGAATGATCAAATTAAATTAATTGATGATCAGTTCGAGTCAAATTTGCAATGAGTGGCCTACTTGAGTTTTTTGGACGTAGTCAGTCACCTACTTGATATTTAACCCATTATTATAAAATTAATTTATAAATAATTATAAAAAACATTATAGCAGCCTAAATTCATCTAGGCGTATTTGCTGTAAAGAAAAAGACACTGTAGCATACTCAATTTACATGTCAAAGATAATAGAACAGACCCAATCCTGAACTTTTTGGAACCCTAAGCAAAATAATATAATGAGCCCCTTAAAAATATATCTTCATAATTTATACTTATAACTATTCATAGTTAAGATTCAAAAATATATCAAGATTTCAAGAGATCTAATGTTAAAAGGTTGATTTTTCTCGAGAAGTATTTATATTTAATATTTGATGTATTCATAGAGATAATTTTGAGGATAAATGATTTGAGAAGAGAAACTGAGAAATAGGATAAGGCGAGAAGCTACGCATATAATATGATATAATGACTTAATGAGAGTGATTTTTAAAAAAAAAAAAAAATTAATTATGTCTTTCTTTTCTCATCTGTTAAATTTAAATTTTTCTCTACCCCATTTGGAAAATCTTAAAATAAGTAACTTATTACTTAAAATGAATAAGTAACTTATAAGTGGTAAGTAGATTAATACGTATAAGTTATACAAGTGTTTGGATAATTTTACTTATAAGTCAGAAATTTTTTTACTTAAATAAACTAATATAAATAATTTTTTAAATATAACTATATTGATTCATTAATTTTAAATTAGATTAACATTTAAAAATATATATTTTAAAACTGAAGTTAATAAAGAAATAAAAAAAACTAAAATAAGTTGAGAAAAAGTACGTTGCTGCTAACATTCAACTTATCGGCTTATAAGTTGTGAATTCCACTTATAAGTTGGGTCGACAAACACTAGTCGATAAGTTGTTGTGGACTTATAAATCATAAATTTGACTTATAAGTTACGGCCAAACAGGCCCTATTTATAATTACAAATTTTCAAATTTCACGAGTCTTTCTAAATTTGGTCCATATGTCATTAGCGCTCACAGAGACCTGTGAAATATATGGACCAGAGACCTGTGAAATATATGGACCAGAACATTGGAATGTGTGACATACTAAATTATTTTCCTATCCGAATTTTGCATGCAGGTCTGACATGTGTCCATACTTTCTTGCAACACGTGTATACAAACATACAAAAATAATATACGTTATACTCTATAAACATAAAAGCATGTATTTCGCTATATAACCACACAAACCGCCTTAAAATTATGTGTCCTGCTCTATCAACTTTACTCATGCCAGCCCAATCCTAATTCCCTCTCAATTACCATCAGGTACATATATGTATATCTTTGTTTAAAAATTTTCTTATTGTTTATTTTTATAAGTTGTTTTGATTTGAGAGTGATGATATAGCTCAAGTGGTATTGTTTCGGTTCGATTCTTGTTTATTCCGAGATTTGTATTTCAGCAGATCTTGTTTATTAACTTATAAGCTAACTTATAGCCTGATGGTATAACTCAAGTGGTATTGTTTCAGGTTCGATTCACGTTTATTCCGAGATTTGTGTTTGAGTAGATCTTGTTTATTAACTTATAAGCTAACTTATAAGGTGTGTAGAAATACTTGTTTGGTTTGTGTTATTTTGGATGAAAAAATTGTTTAGTAGTTTAGTGAGAATTTTGATTAGTTAGCTAGTTTTGTTTTTGTTGATAAAATTAATCAAATTTGTAGATTTATACTTCTGTAAGTTGTTCATTTCTTGGTTAAACTGAAAGATGGTAAAGCAGGTGTATATATGATGCACATGTCTTAGTGCCTTGTTTGTTCTGCTAGGTGGTTGTGTGTATTGGTTTTATGTTCAAAATACAAACCACTTTAGCATGAAATTCACTTTAGATGTACATACTTTTAGTGAATTTTACTTGTATAGAAGGGAACCTTGTGAGTGTAAATTAATAATATGTTTTGTACTAAATTGTTAAGATTGTTTGTATATATATTTGGTGAATTATAAAGTTTTGAATGTCTTTCAGATTTTAAGTACAAATCGAGCCACGCGATTAGCAATGAGGAGAGAATTTTTTTTCTAGTAACCTAATTTTGTGCTATTTTTGTGAATGGTTAAAAAGGATGGAGGATTTGGATAAGGACTGCGAAGTTGATGATGATTATTCCTCTAAGAAGGAGATGAATGGTAAAGTTAGTTGGGTAATTGATAAAGGGATATGGTTAGGGAAAAAGGCTGTTATTACTGGCGCTGTGATCTCATCGGCGCCGCTGGTTCTTCCTCCACTTGTGGTTTTTTCTACACTTGGATTGGCCTGTTCAGTCCCTTTTGGGTTTGTTTTTGCGACGTATGCTTGCACCCAAAAGATCATGAGCAAGTTGCTTCCTATGCCGGAGTCGGGTTCCGTATTGGAGTACGAAAAAGATGACATGGAAGTTATTCATTTGGTGCAAGGTGCAGGGGCCGAGGAAGAAGGATTTGATTTGGAAGATGTTGATTTGGTTCAAGGAGCAGTGGAACAAGAAAATGATGAGTTGTTGCAACGGGTGGATGAACAAGGATATGTAGAGAAAGGAGATGATTTCGTACAAAGTGCAGAGGAACAAGGATATGAAGAGGATGACGAGGAAGAAGTTGATTTAGAGCAAGCTCCAGAAGAACAGAAAATGAAGGACGTACCTGCAGAAGTTAAAGAAAGAGATATTTTGCAGGAGAAACCGGTCGACACGATAGGATTTGGTGTGACGACTACCGAGCAGAATGATGAGTTGTTGCAACGGATAAATGAACAAGGATATGTAGAGGAAGGTAATGATTTGGTGCAAAGAGCAGAAGAACAAGGATATGAAGAGGATGAGGAGGAAGAAGTTGATTTGGAGCAAGCTCCAGAAGAACAGAAAATGAAGGACGCACCTGCAGAAGTTGAAGAAAGAGATATTTTGCAGGAGAGACCGATCGACACGAAAGGGTTTGGTGTGACGACTACTGAGCAGAATGATGAGTTGTTGCAACGGATGGATGAACAAGGATATATAGAGGAAGGTAATGATTTGGTGCAAAGAGCAGAAGAACAAGGATATGAAGAGGATGAGGAGGAAGTTGATATCGAGCAAGCGCCAGTAGAACAGAAAATGAAGGACACCCCTGCAGAAGTTGAAGAAAGAGATATTTTGCAGGAGAAACCAATCGACGTAATGGGATTTGGTGTGACGACTACTGAGCAGAAAGGGAGAAATGATGTCCTACCTGAAGGAGCAGCTCTTTCGCAGGAAGATGTGCTTTATGGCCAGGATGACATGCAGATATATAAAGAAGAACCTGTGGAGCAAGAAAAGTTGATGCTCGAAGTGGATGATGCTATTACCAGTATGGATATTCAGAATCAAAAACCAGTTGTAGAAGAGAAACAGTTGAAGCAGGTAGTCGAAGGGGCTGCTACGATACTAGAACTGGATGTGAATGATATCAGTGAACCTGAAAGAGGTCATAGTTACCAGGCACTTGTTTATGATGGGAAGAATGATTTTGCAGTGCTTAAGAAAGAGTCAGATGAGATGAAAAGAGACATTCTGATGAGGAACAATATGGATGGAGAGGCTAAAAATGACACTCAAGAAGGAAGTGCATCACAGGAAAATGAAATTTTTGCGAGAAAAAGTCTCGAGGAAAGACCAATTAAAATTGTAGAGCACAGTCATGAAGGGGAATACATGGAGGACACTACCAAGTACATTCAAGTAAAAGATGTGCTGTCAGTGGAAAGAACAGAAGTGAGAAATGAGAAGCCAATTGTAGAAGATATGAATGAGAAACGTATTATAGGAATGCGGCAGGTGATAGTTAGTGTTCATGGTGGTAAGAAAATTGCCGGTGAGCAAGAAAATCAAGATATAAAGGAGTCCAATAAATCACAGAAGCTTGTTTTGGTGGCAAAAAAAGTTACTGATGAAACTGTCGGGGACAAAAAAAGTGTTGTAGAACGCACCATGGCAAGTGATTTGAATTCAGTAAGAGAGATTGCTGATGAATGTGGGCTGGATTTATTCGATTACACAGCTGGTGATCACCACTCCTACAATGACCTTAATATCTCCCAAGGTATCTTTTTAAGGCTTAAAAATCCCCATATGATTGTTTTTTCTTAATGGAACATGGTTCAAGTAAAACCCAGTGGCCAATTGCTTACATGCTTCCCTTGTTCACTGCATCAACATGATTTGACTTCTTTCATGTATCTCTCTAGTAGAGTTCATTCACATAAGCTTAAATTTGTATGTAAATTATTAATTGTCCTAGAACATTATAAGAAATCATTACGACACATTCAAGGACTGATGCTAAATCAATGTAGAGGGGGGTAAAGAATTATTTAGTCACATATCCATGAAAAGAGTATAATATGAATCAAGTCAACAAAAAATAGAATATAGATGTACAATTCTGGGTTTCGAAATTCCAATAAATAAGAATTATTTATCCAGATCTTGAATATCAAAACATTTAGCTGGATGAAACATTTTAAGGAGAATGTTAATATATATATTTTTTTATACTATGCTTTCTTGCAAGAATTTCATTCACAGAAGTATTATCTTATAATTTTGAATGGATCACTTTTGCTTTAAAATAGATTATATATTTGGGCTGGGGTGGCCAACTAATCGTAAATAAGAGAGTATTTAGGGCAACTAATCGTAAATAAGAGAGTATTTAGGGCCACCGTTGCTTATGTCTAGGGTCTGCTTCTGATTACCTTTTCACCTCTGGTAAGTGTTGGAGTTCAAAAGGATTTAGGTAGTCCAAAAACAAGTTTGAGCCCTCCAACTGAGGTATAGCCAGGGAATGAACGAAGACGGAAATGATGTCGTTGGACACCGGTTTGAATGAAGGTTATAGCAATTGTATATTTTAATGTCTCACTAGTCAACTTTTTTGAGCATGTTATTTGTGCTGCAGAAAATGATAGTACGAGCAACAAGACGGGTGGTGTTGCAGATTTACCATCTCTTAGAATTTCCACGAAGGTAGCTGTATCCAAGCATATAAACCTTCAACCTGAGACTGATCCCGTTACGCCTTCCAAAGAGGTTAGTACTTTAATTTCTATTTTCCAGTTCCTTCAAACAGTAGAACAATGAATTCTACATCTATTGCTACACCTTGGTTGAACTTCATTAGGGAGAACAACTTATCTAATAATTGTAGTAAAATTCGTTATACTTGTTATATGATATATCCTTGCACAAATTCTGAGGTGTACTAACATCTTATTTCATTATAGTGTTTAAATATCTCACTGGTCTTCTTTTCTCGTTTGATATGCTATAGATCTAAACACCTTCATAAAAAGTGCCTTTGTGGGGAATTAAGTATATATTATTGAGAAACTTCTGCACATTATAGTAGATAGTTCCTATTACACATATACCATCAAGGCCTCTTGTTTGTATTGTGGTGTTTCCTTCAACCTTAGATGAGAATGGCCATGAGCCCGTGACACTATGCTGGCTTTCAATTTCTTCCTATTATATGTATATTTTTCCCCAGGGGGATAATGTTGAGATCCCACTTCTTCCTTCTAAATGTATCTTTTTTCTCAATGGGATATGAGTTGATATCTATGAGGCACTTCTTTTCTTCTGAAAAAAAGTTTAGAGGACAGTTTTAACCTCATGTTTTGCTAGTACCTCTTGTTGATCTCTGTTGTCTGTTACTCCAACTCTTCTATTTAGGTCATAGTACCTTGTCGGACACTCGGACAGAAGAAGACACTTATTTCGCGTTGGATCCTTTGATTGAAATGTGGATACCTTGATTAACTTATAGACCACATATGACATATGAGTTGAACTTGCAATGAAAACAAAAAAATGAGAAAAAAGAAGCAGCCTAATTGAGAAACAAGTAGAAAAGACACCTAACTTGCAATGTACTTCACAAAATCATGTTTGGTTCAAGTTCTATTGTTAAGTTCTGTTAAGGTATCTATTTACGAAAGTTGTTCATTAATATTTCCATGTAGTGTCCCCGTACCCCGTACCCTTCGATGGCGGAGCCACGTTGTAACCCCTGAGTGCACGTGCCCCCATCAACATTTTATGGAAATTTAATTTACTATATAGAACCCACAAATTCTACAAACAAAACTCCAAGTGCCCCCATTATCAAACCACAATTTGGTTTGTCCAGCTGAAAGGAAAATAGTTACAAGTATATTTGTAATAAGAATTCAATACATATGTGCTCATAAATTTTTTTAAAAGTGATGTTTTATAGAAAAATTAAAATTTTAAACTAAATATACCTTATTTGTTAAAAGTAAGGTGAACAAAAATACTAAATTTAACTATATATCTCATTCAAATATTATGAGGTACTTCTACGGTGCCCCCAGGAGATAAATCTCCTGGCTCCGCCACTGGTACCCTTGTCCAAATATAAGACTGTGTACCAAATTTATGTTCCCTGTCGGGCAACCCGTACCCGAGTAGTAATATAGCTTCTCGCTGAGAGTAAATTTATCAATGTAATTCTTCCTTTGACATGCAAAACATGGATTCTTTTACCTGTTCAAGAAAAGGATTACCTAATATTTGTAATAGGAGACAACATTAGTTAACTTCTTTTGTGTCCCATATTATTGATTAATCTTTTCAATTCAGTTTGTGTTATCTATCAAATTATCATCTACCTGTACGATCCTATCTATAATATATCAGTATGGTTCGAGTGTGTTACCATCAAAACTTTCAAAAATCCTACATTTGAATTACTACCACCTCCTTATGGACTTTAAAGTGCCACTGCAAAAATCTAGTATTTTGGAGTTATGATTATATCGTAATATTATCTAAAGATTCTTAAATATGTTTCAGAATTAACTATAACAATGATATGCATGTATGCAAATCATAATATTTCTTTGTTGCAATAAACTATATATTTAATCATTTAGATGTGGATGCACGTCCCTATATATATGGTTAGCCGTATTTTACACCATTTTTCAAAATAGTGGTCACATTTTAAAATTCGCAAAACAGTGGCCAATTTTCTTTCCCTCCTTTTAAAAAAATGATTGTCGTCAACTCCCGTTAAGTATTCGTCATTAACTAATATATTTAAAGTATAAATTGCAGAATGGTGGCTGTACTTTACATTTATTTTCAAAATAGTTGTCAAACTTTCGTAAGTTGCTAACATCTCTTTTCGCCTTTTAAAAGAATAGTTTTGTCAAATCACTAGTCACACCTTCATTATCACTAAAAACACATGATATCGCTAAATAAATAGATATAAACACAACTCAAACAATCAGCAATATGGTCAAACTGTTGTTCTATCTCGTTCTAACAATGCCCCAAAAACCGTTGTCTCACATTCTATCAAACGGGTGCTGGATAGTCAACAGAAAAATTTGAAGTCAGACAAGGGTAGAAAATAGTTGTAAGATCGTGTTTTTCATGTAGTGATGTTTTTCTTTATAATTTTGCTAAAGTTTTGATTCGTGATTTTACGTGAGGAGGTTGAAAAAATATGAAAGCCGAGCACTTATTTGAATAAGAAGAATTGAAAATATTGATGATTGTTTGAGTTGTGTTTATATCTATTTATTTAGTGATATCATGTATTTTTAGTGGTAATAAAGGTGTGACTACGGGTAATGATTTGACAAAACTATTTTTTTAAAAGGCGAAAATAGATGTTAGCAATTTATGAAAGTTATTTATGAAAGTTTGACCACTATTTTGAAATCAAATGTAAAGTACAGCCACCATTCTGTAATTTATACTTTAAATATATTAGTTAACGGCGAAGACTTAACGGAAATTGACGGCAACCATGTTTTTAAAAGGCGGGAAAGAAACTTGGCCACTGTTTTGCAAATTTTAAAATGTGGCCACTATTTTGAAAATTGGTGTAAAGTACGGCCAACAGTATGTAATTTACTCATGGTTATTTAGAAGATGCATGTCTGTGTTCTCCATCTGTTACTCATCTAGCAAACCAGTTTCTAATGAGCCCCAAGTGGTACTTTAGTTGCACATGTTAATGTATCGATATTTTATTAATTTGTCCGACTGGTACTTCGTTGCCTACTCGACTAATTTTACAGTGCAGTAAGACCGTCGTCCTTTGATGTTTAGGATATGCCATTATACTTGTTATCGAAGATAATGCATCCCAAAAGTCTCAGTGAATTGGCACACAGGCAACAAGTATTCTATATTCCCTTGGTCTCAATTTCTTTACTTGGGAGTTGAGATGAACATACACTTGGGTAATGTCTGTATGTAGGACTATCAATTACTTCACTATTAACTTTCTGTACTAATTTTTCAATACTTGAATCATTTAATCCCTGCAGGATTTGAAAACTTTCAGTTTCATTTTGGGATGATTAAGTAATCTCACCTTCCCGTGAAATTGAACTACATAAATATAATCCCATGAAATTGAACTAGAAATTTTTATGTTAGTACGTAGGACTACTTTATGGCTGACATATAATTGAACATTAGAATAGATGCTACTACTAATCATTTTTTTTCGAATTCTCATGAAGGAAAACATCCATATGCTTATAACAAGCAAAATTTATATTTATTTTTTAAAGCTAATTTCGTGCAAAACTTTCTTTGTTTACCTTTCTATATACTGGACATTTTTTGTAGGAATTGCTCAATGAGGAGAAAATTTGGGAACAAATAGATGCACTACGGGCAATAGTGGGATATTCAGCTCCTATGCATGCTACCAGTGTAGAGGAGATAAAAGCTCTCTATATCTTTACAGGAGTCGAGCCGCCACCCTCACTTGCAGAGAGTTCCGATCTTGTGGAAATGAACGAAAAGCTCCAACTTTTAAAGTCGGTGGTAGGTGTAAAATAGTTATTTTAAACTAGCAATTCTGCAGATGTGGTGTTTGAATTCTCATATAGTGTCTTAAAAATTTCTAATTTTGAATCTTTTTGCATTTTCGAATATACAAAAGGAATGTATGCTGAATGTTTTTTTCCAGTTTTAACATCTTTATTCTTCTAATTCTTCGAGTCGAGTAGTGTCTTGCACTTCTCCGTGGCTCGCCGAGTATTCTAAGATTATGGCAGACACAGTGTTAAAGGGTCATTCTCTAACACCTTGAGATTTTAGAGTAACTGGTTCAGAACCAAACACACAGTCACATTGACACATGCTGCACACATCAAAAAAATTTACATTTGAGGTGAGAAGATAATTGTTGCTGTGGGTTGGGATGAATGTATGAAGGTAGTAAAATAGGTTTATATGCTTCAAAGAGGATGGATGCTCGACAGCCTGAGGCTGTTTTGTCCTACATATTATCTACCTGTTTCGACACCCTCGGCTTTCGGCCGGGAAACAGGGCTTCACAAGTTATGCTTAGCACATAACAATTCACAAGGTGTAGGATTACTGAAAAATGATCTAGTGAAGCAAGTATGAGAACTAGACTTGTTCGAAGAAAATATAATTGCGTTGCTGGAAAAATAACAAATGCATATGGAGGTTGTGGACAGAATGGTATATGCAGGGATATATGTATTATTACAACAAGCTTTCTGGACTGTGTTTAAAAATTGATAAAACACATAAATGGAACAGGAAAAACTCTCTGCAGCAGATAGCCTTTAAAAATCTATACAAGTAGTACAGCAGCTAGAATGTAAAATGTTACTTTAAAGTGGGCTTTTTACAACTCTGCTAAAATCTGCAACTTCAGCTCAAGCCCTTGTGAAATGGTTTAATATCTTGGACATCAGTGTCATTCGCTAAATAGTGAGTGAACCTACATTTGACAAAAATTAATATCGTACCAATATTTTTTATTAAAACCAAACTTGAACAGAATGAAATTCAAAGTTTGAAAATCAACTTGACAAAAATTAATATCGTACCAATATTTTTTATTAAAACCAAACTTGAATAGAATGAAATTCAAAGTTTGAAAATCAACCCTTAGCTGTCAGTTTTCGGTTCAGTTCGGTTTGAACCTAAATCTGAAAATTATATACAAAATACAAAAAAAAAAAGATATCTAGAAAAATTCATTAACAAATTTTTTGTTTAAAAATCAAAATATTCTTAAACTATTGCAAACATAATAAAATATGCACGATTAAGTTTTGCAATGTTCATTATAAAAAAGTGTAAATTGTCAAAGTTTTTCATGAATAAACTTATAAACAGTTAATTCTATTCTTCTCTGTTCTCTCCCTCTCTCTCGGCCGCCGTCCTCTTCTTTCCTGCTTTGTTCAGCCGCCGGGTTTCTATCGGGTTTCGATTCTCACTGGTCAAAAATCTTAAATATGTTCTTCTTCTTTGTTTTCTTCTTATTTTTCAATAACCTTCCTCCCCGATAAGGATTCTACCTTTTATATTATTTATTTTACTAAATATTTTCTTGGATAGAGTTGTTCCCAATTTATATGGGTTTGTTTAGCCTCTCCGTATAAGAGTTTGTTGTGTTTTTTTGTATGTTTTGGTGTGATTTTTTTGTATGTTTTGGTGTGATTTAATGTCAAGGATGTAGATCCACGGGATTTTCCAGGTTTGATTTAGTAATAAAAACTCTTTTGGGATTGTATCAATGGTCAATAGCTTAAATTGGTTATGACAAAACGGATATATATAATATATATCTGCGATATGATCTGTTTGATTTTTATTCGACTCGATTGTATTTTTAGATGTTGTACTACTTTTCATCATTGAATTAACTCCCCTGAAAAAAACAATATATTTGCATAAGATGATAACTGTTTAATTCTGAAGAATAATGCTAAAAATAATATTAAAAAAATAGTCGATTGCTTATTAGTCGTACGTACTTACGGTTATTTTTCTTATTTTACGTGTGTTTCAATACAAGTCAATCGATCTCCTTTATATCAAGTATTTAACCAACTCTTAATTCATTTGAATTGTTTATATTTAGTTATTCAATTAAATTGAGTTATATGATCATTTCTCAATTATATAAACGTATTATGTACATGTATAATGACGGTATATTAAATATAATATATTTAGTTTGGTCAGTTTTGGTCTGGTTTGGTTCAAATTAGGTTTCAGGTATTTGGGTCGGGTTTTGGTTAAGTTGGCTTAAAAATCAAACTTGAACCAAATTCAGTTGGTTTATATAAATAAAAACCAGATCAAACCGTAAAAATTGAATTCGATAAATACGTTCAGGTCGGTTAGATCGGATACACGCCGATTCGAAAAAATTTGTCATCTCTATCTCTATGGACCACATAAATTAAATGAAGGCTTTATTCTACGACCAAGCAAAAGGAAGGTGGAAGTATTAAAACTAAATAAATAAAAGAGGAGCTGCATGAATTAAATTTCTCAACCTGCACAAGAAGTTTTGTTATAAAAATCACAAAATTATCCGGTGATTGTTTTGAATTACATTTTTTTTATATAAAATAAAATATTTGATAAGAGTTGATACTGAAATCAATAGTTGTTCCTGCAAAAAAAAAAAATTTAAAAAAATTTTATTTTAGAAGTATGAAAAACTGAAATTTTCAGAAACAACTTTTAACTTTTAGACTAAAAGTACTTTTCTGATAATTGCTTTTATAATTTACTAAATAGTATTTTACCCATTTTTACCGGTTACAACCAAACAAGCAGAAGGAAACTAGCAACAAAATGGGTGAATTTATAAATTTTACAAATTTTTCGATTAAGTGACGCAAATTACATTATGGGAAATAGATTGGGCATACAATTAACATTTTACTTAGAGCAAATTCAACAATTCCTTGTAGATATTATAAAATATTAAGCCATAATAATTTAGTATATCATTTATTTGACTCCAATAATGATGCATATAAATTATTATAAGAAATGGCTAGGAAGTACGAGGGAGATGGATATAAGGAGCATGCACCGACATATGGAAAATTGTTAAAAATTATATGTTGATACGCAAAACAACGAATATTCACATTTTATGATAAATATACATATTGAGAAATTCATGACAATAATTACACTATTGTGAAACACACAAATTATTTATTTACGAATTTGCATTTTAAGCTTACATAGTGTCTTATGTAACTCATATTAACACTCACCGCGTACATATAATACTAAGTACACAATACTCATATGGTATTTTAACACGACAAGTATGAAAACACATACAATCTGGACATTAGGATTTGCATTACATAAAAGGAAAGATACAAATTGACATTATGAAAAATATATTTAACTCTAGCTGAAACCATGTTTAAAAGGAAAAAGTATTTTAAGCAGAACTCGTCATTCGGGAAAACGTGTCAGATAAGCCATTTACAAAGTTATGGAAATATAACAAGTTTAATGGCTATGATACCCTCTATTTGCAATGCTCTTGATAACATAAATATGGTCATTTCACGTATCGACCATATTATGACAATGAAACACTAAAGTATAACGACAATAGTAACTACATAATAAAGGAAAGTCAGATCAGACAAGATAATAAGAGCAAATGGATGAAAAGGGCATTCATAAAGATGATTACATGACTGAGCATGTTGAAAAGTTCGGCAAATAAAGCAATAAAAGGATTATGTTCCCCGCTATGAAGGGAAAACATGAACGAAACAACGTCAATAGAGCCGTATATGCATAGCTCGAATCTAAACATCACAAAAGATAATGAACCACAACAATCAAGTCTTTACGGAAATAAAATTAATATAAAATGATAAGTTTAGCTGCCAAAAGGATTTGCATCCTTAGGAGACTTGGCTTCATCATTGTAGATACGAATAGTTTCATTCACGTCCCAAGATTTTCACTCTCCTCGACTGTACAATAACATCATCTCTACTCGGGTGCACATGATCTGTTGAGTAGCAGCTTTAATGGCTTCCTCACACATTCCAGTCTCCATTGATTATACTTTAGTTGCAAATTCATTAAAATTCCTCCTGAACTTGCTTGGCAGCCCTCAAATTATCTTATGCCTGATGAAGGGCGGGTTCGTATCTTCTCGGCAAAGTCTTTGTGTTCTGCTTCAAGCTCCTTAAATCTTTTAGGCTCATTTAAATTAGCATATGGGCCACCATAGTGCTTTGAAGAGTCTATAGGAGAACATATAATTATAATCAACAAACAACTAGATGCAGTCGGCATAAGAATTGAAATATATGAGCTAAAGTTGAAAGCAACATACATGAAAGGCATGTCATCTGGCTTCATCCAGTATATTTTCAACACCTTTAGAATGGTGACCTTCAAGAGACTCGGGCAACAACATTTCCTTTAACAGATGAGCAAACGATGACGGTTCGGCATCAATACTGTAGATATGAGCAACAAGGGGTATGAATCGGCTACCACCACCAATGATCGAGATGCTAGAAGGTTTAGTCGTAACTTTCTAAATTGATGGGCTAAAAGAAGGGCTGATAATCAAAGGAGCTTTGGAAGTCTCAGTTTTAATCTATTTATCTTCACGAGATCTCTTGTTAAACAGGTCTTTGCTACAAATAATCATTGGCTTGATAAATGGGGGTTTAAACTCATACGATTATGAAGCAAAGGTCAAATGACATCAAGATTATTAATGACAAACACAAGGAGAAAATAAGATACGTCAATAAAGAAAATGTTCGACGTATACCTCTAGCATTCTTGAGTCCATAGCTCATTTCAATGTCATTCAGGGTTTTGGGACTTTCCTTAGACTCAAATGAAATATTGCGAACGGATAAAGAAGGCTTGTGGACAAGATTAGATAACTTACTTCTAGTCCTAAAAGTAGCACCCTTGTTCACAGCAGTCTCAGAAGTATTTTCATCAATTCGAGGAGTAGTCTTTTCATCTTCGCAGAAAAATCATCAACATCAATCATTGAGGCGTTCTTGATTGGCCTATTAAGACAATTCAGCCACAATCTTTCACCAACAGGCAAGGCCATCACTTTTTTAGCAATTTCTTTAGCACTACTGTTACCCTCATCTAGTTCAAAATCCATATATAATGAATACAATTGAGAATGATTTTCAGAGTAATTTGAAACACAATCAAATTACCATCTAAATATGATATGACATCTCCACAGAACATAACATGAAAGGTACCAATGAATAAAGAGTAACAGAAATCACACGACAAAGAAATGGGCGCACGACATATGATGAAAGGAATCTATAGAGACGTTAAATCATTTGAACAAGAATTTTCTACTATAATGGTAAGAGAGATCGAAAAATAAGACTAACAACATCAATTAAGATTGAAATATGATGGGTAATGGAATCAAGATACAACATGTCTCGGAAAAATGCCTTGCAAAAAGAGAAACTAGATCTAATAGAAGTGACAAATATTGTAATATGAATAATAGCATTAATAAGGAATGAATGAGGGGCAAATATACCTTCAGTGTTCCACTGTTTAAACAAGTAATCAGCCCCTGCACCCAAGGAAGCATCGTTTACAAAAAAGAATTCCCATTTGCATCCTTTATCTTTAACATTCTCATTGTTCAGAATGAGTAATTCGTCATTTCTCCTGTTCACAAAGCTAAATAGGAATACTTTACCACATGTGCATCAATGTTCAAATGATGTTTTTCTTCTATAACGTCAAGGCAGACGAGGGTCCTTCATGCAAAAGGCATGAGTTGTCCCAGTGAGACATGCAAGGCATTGAGAACATCCGTGACAAGTTTGGAGAACGTAAAGGTCATCCCAATTCCGAAAGGATAATAGTAAAAGCAGACCCAGCTTTGTTGATACCAGTCAGCAAGTTCACTAGTAGAAGGGAATTCGAGTTCAACATTGCCCTTAAACAACATTTTCGCTTCAACAAGGGCTTTCTCTTTCATGATATTATGACCATTTTCACGAGAATCAAGCAGATTGGTGGTGATCCAAGAACTTTTTTTAAAGGGGTCTTTTACACGATCGGTGTTGTTCGCCATGGCTCTGGAGGAGTTTTGTTTGTTGGTAATTAGAAAATAGTGAGCGAATGAAGGGTATAAGATCTAGTATAATGTATTTAAAACCCCGGGAAGGAGGAAGGAACTTGAGAAAAAAGAGGAGTGTCTATTGCTATTCTATCGGGAACAGATTACAACGACTGATATAGTTATACAATTAATAGTAGTGTAAAATAATAATGGGCTTTTAGGATTAAGTTTGTTGATTAAAATCAACAAAATTAATGGGGCAAATGTTGTTATCACATTTCTACAACGTGACCTACAAAAGACATGACGAGTTGCTGGTTGACGTGACAAAATGGACGTGATCTAGAATTTGTAAGCTGAATAAGTCGAAAACCCAATAAAATAAGGATAATGCAGTTCGATTTATTGAAAAGATGGGGCAACGTTCACCATAACAGAAGGGGAGGAGATAGTGGAGGGTTAGAAAAAAAAATAGGAGTTGTGGAGAAAAAAGAGGAATATTCAAATACAGGATAGGGGATAGACATGGATATATAAGGAGGACTCTCATTCATAAAAGGGTGTGGTCAAGTTGACAAAAATAAAATATTACATATGATAGAGAGGATTCTGTATGCATTTATTTATTTTTACACATCGTTACTCTACAATTGTAACACATCATTATAGTTAATTATTTTGGCTAGGCATTGCACCCAACCACGGTTTTTATCCTTAACGGGGTATTCCGCGTCACCAATTTTATGTTTCGTTTATTTTATGCACTCATATATCATTTCATTTGTCATTTAGGATCAAGTATATTTTTTAGCATTGAACTCACAAAATTTGGTAAAAATAATGCCCAACCATTCCAACTTATGTTCCAAAACCATTTGCACTACAACCCTCTTGAGTCTCAAAAATAAACTTGACATGGAATTATGTGAGTAAAATGGACAAAAATAAAATATAAAGCCTGTAATTTAATCATATATATATATATATATCATTATTCATGAAAAAAACCCTGCCAAATCGCAACAATATTATCATGATTTTTCAATAGTTGGAATTTACTAATAGACATAATAAAACAGAGTAGGTCGGAATTCTATGCTTTCATTTTTTTTCTTTTCTAGTGAAACTGTCTAAGATGTACTATGGAGGCCAAAATTATACAGGTACATATCTATGATAACATGGAAGAGAGAAATTCTAAAAATAAGTATTGCAGATTTGACAACTGGTTTGTTGGATTGTTTCATTCACGCATGCAAGTGCATGAATTTTTCGATCGTATACATCCTACTTTTTCTACAGCTAGGGTTTGAACTCAACCCATGAAATTAGTAGCCATTTGACTACTAATTTAACCTATGGATCGAGCTTACTCTCAAACCTCTAAAAGGTATATTGATTAATATTATAAACTTATATTTTTGATTCATAAAAGACGTGTGTACTATATAACAGAATTATGTACCGCTTTGGCAAAGATGTCCGGTGTCTATTGTCCACGGTTGCCATATTTACAGCTAGCTATTTTTTTGTCTTCAGAATATATCACTGCATGCCGTAGAGCTGGAGCATGGATAGTGAAATAAAAAAAGGCAAAGTAAAATGTAGCAAGGGATTGCAAAGATTAGAAAAAAAGAAGACAGAAAGGCCCTTATCAAGTTGAAAGACACCTCAACTATCAATGGACAATAGTGTACAACAAAATTTTACCTCTAAATGAATCGATCGGGTATAAACTGTTATGCCCTGGTATGACATATTTATGTAATACATCTTTATTTTAATCTCTCCCATTTATTGTGACAACCCGGGTCAAATCCCGAGATTTTTTCAAAAATCAGGTCAAATCCCTATTCCGAGTCCGAAATAAGCCGAAGCATACTGGCCCAAATGCAACCAACTTGGGTAAACAACAAGCCTACTATAGGCCCCCAAAAGATCATGATTTATTGGTGCACATCGTAGTAGTACTTTACCTTATAAACTAAACATAAGTCCCAAATCTACTCGATGTGGGACTGGGGTGTTACAAACTCCCCCACTTAAACTCTTGACGTCCTCGTCAAAGCCTGAACAGACTGCCCATTGGTCTAGATCATACATCTCTAGCCATTGTGGGATAATACCGGTTGGCTTCGTGTCCCCACCTCCGGACCTCTTGCCATTGTGGGATAATACCACCAGCCTTCGTGTCCCCACCTCCGGCAACTTGACGTATCAAGCTTTCGAGAGTCGGCTCTGATACCATATGTGACAACCCGGGTCAAATCCTGACCTTTTTTCGAAAATCGGGTCAAATCCTGATTTCGAGTCCGAAATAAGCCGAAGTATACTGGCCCAAATGCAACCAACTTGGGTAAGCAACAAGCCCACCACATAGTAGTAGTACTTTACCTTATAAACTGACCAGAAGTCTCAAATCTACTCGATGTGAGACTGGGGTGTTACATTTATACTGAATTCTATTTTTTGGTTGGCGATCGAATTCAAGTTGATCTATGTCCGCCATGATTCAATTTTAGAGGTGGATTTTAATTGTGATACTTATATGTTAATTTGGTCACAATTTTTATGGGTAAAATGTACCTACAAAATTATTTAGAGAAATCGTAGTTTTCAAAATTACCTACAATGATAAGGGTTTAAAGATATTGTATTGCTAAAATTTTTTAGAGAATATCAATTTTATTATTATATTATTATACATTCTTTTATTCTTTTTAAGTCTTTTTTCGGACAAACAACATGTTATATAAATGAGCAAGTAAATTAACCTTTTTTAACGATTAATCGGGTAATCAAAAATTAATTGAAGTATTAGTGAGATATATTCAAAATATATAATAATATTAAATTTATTAAATTTCATACATTAGCTTAAGAAAAATCTGTAAAAAAAACATTGAGCTTAAAATCTATAAATGTTATTCATATGTAAATATGCTATATTTATTGCACATTTTATTTTTGATATATTCACATGTAAAATTCTATACTAGTGCCAAAAAAGTTTATATAATTTAATATTTATAATACTTAATCAGTTTTTTCTTTTGTTTTGTTTTGTTATACTTCCTTCTCCGTCTAAGTAACCGAAGTAGTCTCCATATTTACTATGATGTTGTCCAGTGTCATATACGGTTGTTCTCTTTCGATTATGAAACAAAGCCATATCTCGATAACTATGTCGTTAACATTGTTTTTATTTTTCTATTGCATTATTTTTTGGATGGTTAGCAAATCTTTATTTCAAATGGCCGGTCTACTAATAGTGTTAATGTTTTACAAATTTTTTACAATACTAAAACAGGTGGGAAGAAAGTGTTTTAATACAGGGATTGTCTCATATTTTTGGATCCTTGATTGTTTTGGGAACCACGACCAGTTCTGTATATATATGACATAACACTTAAGAGCGGATGCTCGTAACCGTAAATCTGTGAATGTTTTTGATCAAAGAGTAGTTATGTGGCTTAAGTATGCAACTTTCATAATTTATATAACTTTTCACAACCATTAAGTGTTGCATTGCAATCTTATAGAGCAAATTAGAGATAGATTTAGTGCAAAGAAAGATTGGAACCAATGTTGTGGTAAGAAAGCTTGAGACTGTGGAATATGCTTTCTTAAGGTCGGGTTTACTTCTATGAGTGCAATGGGGATATTCAGGCATATCATATACCAGTGTAATTTACTGCATGAATGTTTTAAGATTGTTTTTTATGATTTATTTATTTATTATCTGGCAGTATATGATTTGAACCTAATTGCGACAAATGATTTAGTTGCCAAATGAATATTTTAACTGAACTGCGCAGTGAACATCCATTTCTTTGCTCGGAGGGTTTCTCATTTTATATATTTTTTATGATAGATTAAGCAATGGGTAACTAAAAGAAGACTGCTTCTCAGTTAACTGTGCTTGTTTCATCTTTTGGAACTGGTTTATTTACGTAAAGAAGAAGAATCCTAAAAATCCTGTGAAGCTTGAGTTCCTGAAGTATGATCCACGTGTGAATCGCCATGTCCTGTTCACTGAGGCCAAGATGAAATGACCAACAACGCTTATGTTATGTCAAAATCGCTTCGTTATGTTATGGAACCATACTTATTTAATTCGACTGTTGAATGCTATGTATCTTATAATTGTTTTTATTATTATAAAATGTTGCAGCATTGGGGTTAAGTATATCATTTTCATTTTTTTTTTGTAAAATTATGGCACAAGGAAGGATTAAGGGCCAAGCACAAGTATCTAAGTAATTAATTTAATTATCATTGAACTGTGTCCGTGCGTTGATTTGGTGTGTTTCAGGTTCGGGCTGGCTGTTT
This sequence comes from Anethum foeniculum, assembly GCA_003724115.2. NCBI lineage: Eukaryota > Viridiplantae > Streptophyta > Magnoliopsida > Apiales > Apiaceae > Anethum > Anethum foeniculum. Next base: position 21,706 of record PHNY01236970.1, read on the forward strand.
TTACAAATTTTGCGTCCTTGTTATTTTCTTGACAGTTTTTTGTTGGATCCCTATGCTACAAGTGACAACAATATTGATAGAGCGAATATATATCTATGAATTATGTTACCTGGAAAACTTTGATCATACTTAACCCATGATAATTTAGTCGTCGAATTAATTATGACCCTACGAATCATATCCATATTGTATTCAAAGGGATTTCGATCTCATGAAAACCATCACTTGTAGTTGTAAACATACCATAGCAATATTTTTACTACAAATGTAGAGTAAATTAAATTTGTTATTATTAGTTAATTGTAGTAAATCTATTTATGTAATTGATAATATTTTGAAATGTTCCTTGTTTTTCCTATACAGTATTAAACTAACAATCAATTGCAGAGATTTCAATATATCTAGAAAAGTTGAAGTTGTCACATAATATAGAATCATATCTAATTGAATCATATAATATGCATATGCCCGTCGTAGTCTTGTCTACATATTACATGGACACGCAACCACACTATCTATAATCTCCATTTAACGAATTCCTATGTCCTCCAGAACAAAAAGAATCTCAAATATTCTCCTTGTTCAACTTAGCATTTTGTATCTCTCGTGGGTGTGCATGTCACCAACACATTATCAAAGAATACGTTAGATGCTCATTGCAAATTGAGAGACGATGATCTTAGTCCTTACAAGATAAACAAATTAAATTTAATAAAAATGTGCATAACATGAGACCAAACCTAGTTTTAATATATCCCCCTCCCCCCTCCCCCCTCCCCTCCCCTCCTATATTAGCTAAGTTATGGCTTAACTTCTGTGAGAAATTTTAGCAAAATAATAAATTAGACTTGGAATTAATTGTAGAGATATATTTAACAATATGTAGCAAAGATGAAGCCATAACATAATCTGGAAACATATCTATTAGAATCCATATATTAAATATATATGTCCATTAATATGCAATCATAGTCTTGTATACATATTACATGTACACACAACCACACTATCCATAATCTTCATCGGACTAATCCTTAATGTCCTCCAAAGCTAAAGAATCTCATTTCTACACCTTGTTCATCCTCGCATTTTGTATTTCTATATATTTCACTGATACAAAATATGTTTCAGCTGATATTTTTTCTCGAGTAGGTGTGCGTATCACCAACACACTATCTAATAATACGTTAGGTGGTCATTGTAAATCGAAAGACGATGATCTTGGTCCTCACGAGCTAAAAAAATTTCAATACGTAGAATGGCATTTCTTTCCGAATTTATTTGGGAGAACTTTATTTTGGTGTAATTTTAAAGACGGATTTCGAAGCAAAGGTATTGATGTTTATAATGAGAAAAAATATGGGGTTTGTCCCATATATCATCCTGCATATTCTATGATATGTTACTGGGAAGTACGAGATGATGGCTTCTATTTTAATCATTACAATAGTCCTAATCCTCCGATACCATGGAAGAAAATGGTTGATTGGTCTTAATTACTTTTTGTGCAATCATATGTTCTCTATGTTGGAAGCTTCAATTCTTTAATACTGTTTCACCGACTTCTCTTTAACTTCTGCCTGGATCCGCTCTTCTGTTAGCATAAACATGAAAATGTGTTTACTGTCAAATAATAGTGTTGAGTCGCAAAGAAACAATAAAATATAGAGTATGTTTTGATTTAGTAGAAAACTGTGGATATGATAGATATCAATTTCAAATTCTGATGCAACCAGACAAAAAAAGAAAAAACTTCTTATACAAAACCAGTAAAACCAGTCACAAAAAGATTTTTAATGTCAGTAAGTATCATTAATCATCAATATATTCCTGGATTATGAAACATTAATAATTTTAAAAAAATAAAATAAAAAGCCCCTAATTTAATTAGATTTCCTTTATTTTCCCGAACTTGCTTTAAGGAGTAGTAAATCCAGCACGATTGCTACAGTTATTGAATACATAGGCATCAAATCATACAGAGTTACAATCAATCCACCAAGTCGACGACCAAGATGAGAAAATGTAGTTTTAAACCTCTTGCATATGTAGCTCTTTTTGTTCGTCTGATCAGCATAGAAATGAAACAGGTCTCAGGAGCTGTTCATATCCGGGTCGTGAGCAGCATATAAGCTAAAATTTTAGCTCATTGCAAATTAGGGACACTGACCATGGCCAAAAATCTTTATACGAAGTGGCATTTTACACCTAAACATCTAACCCATTTTGAAAATGAATATAATTATAACTACTTTTATTTATGCTCTATGCTTTTGCACAACATCTAAGTTATTTTAAATTTACTATTTTAAAGAGGTTCATGTGGGTATTAGAAACTAGGAACTCTTTTTAATAGTTAGAAGAGAGTATTATGTTTTCGAATTATATTGAGCAATAGAATGCGACTGATCCTCGGGTTGTTGGAAGTTGTCTAACATCATTTGTGGGTGGGGCAAATCGCTAGTTAATAAGTAGTCGGTTAACTCCATTAGCATGAAACCTTTTGGATGTGCACAAAAACAAAATCGTGGGGGCTCGGTCAGAGCGGACAATATCATACTAATGTGGAGTTAAGACCCGCTTAACAAGTCCAATATAACTGTCCATTAATCTGAAATGGGCTCCCAAATGGGCCTAGAAAGAGGCATGTGGGCTACCCTATTATGGGTTTAAGACAAAGGTAGGTGGGCCTAGAAGGAGTCAAAGAGTCATGGACTTCCGGTATGGGTCAATGGGAAGTCTTATCACACTGAAAGGGCCATCTGGACTTCCAGATGAAAGGGGGAGCCATGGACTTTCAGTATGAACTTCCACCTAGCTATTTGACTCCCTAGGCCCATTTGAAAGGCCCACATGCCTTTTCCTTGAGCCCATCCTGGGGTAGCACATATGCCGCTTCCTAGGCCCATATGTGAGTCCAAGTGAGACTGTTATGCACCGTTACAACCATAGCTCTGATAACACTTGTCTTGGGGCAGCCCATCTGCCACTTCCTAGGCCCATGTGGGAGTCCATGTGAGATTATTATGGACCGTTACAACCATATCTCTGATACCACTTGTTGGGCCGCGGGCAAGTCTTGACTTCATATTACTAATATTGAGTTAGGTCCGCTTAGCAAGTCCAACAAGTGGTACTAGAGTTATGGTTAAATGTGCTCCCAGATGGACCGAGGAATAGGCAGATGTGCTATCCTAGTATGAGTTTAAGGAAAAGGTAGGTGGACCTTCCATTATGGGCCTAAGGAGAGCTAAGGCCATGTGGACTTCCAGTATGGGTCAAGGGGGAGCTAAATCATACACTCATGAGACTTTTTGGGATGTGTGCAAAAATAAATCCGTGCGAATCTGGTCCAGAACGGACAATATCATACTAATTTGAAGTTAAGACCTGTTTAGCAAGTTTAACACTGGTACCTCACAAATATTGAGTATCCTTAGCAGCATATATAAGAGAACCAAGATTGTAATTTTGTGTTTGCTATTACTTACCGCTTAAACATTCAAACTAAGACCAGCCTTAATTATGCTTAATTTTAATTAATATTATTCAAAACATTATAATTACTAATAACATTTATGAATCGAAAAATTTGTAATGTTTTTGAATTTAATTTTATTACTTATTGTTTACATTTTAATAATTTTTTTTTTCATTTTGCTTGATTCAAATTAATCTTCTCATATATATTTTTAATTGTATTATTGCGTTAATATGTTATTAAATTTAAACTTTATAAATTGATTACCTCTATATTTTAAATACTTGCATATTAACAAAATATTATGAGAAACGATTACAATGACTTTTATTATGAAAGTATCATTTTTAGCGTAGCGTATGTTCATACGTGTGTCTACAGTTGTTAGGAACAGTTGTTAGGACTGCATTGTTTTATCCTTTCTTAAATTACAATATTAGCGTGTGCTTACTGGATTGAAAATATTATTTTCTCGATCAATTTTTAATTTAAATATAAAATTTGTAAACCACTTAAAATTTTAAGACTTGAAAACAATAAAGGAACAAACTAATTAAATGTAAATTTGAAGAAATGAAATTCATTCAATATATCATTTTACATAGATGTATATAGGGTAATGGTTAGAAATAACACTTTTCCAAAATATTATGACATAAATACCTGCGTGCGCGAATATGGCCATAACTACCACTGTGTTACGCATTTTGTGAAAGAGTAATGAATGATACTCATTCCATGAATGCATATCATGTTCAATTGTTTTCTTCCTTTTAAAAAATTAAAAATGTTATGCATTTAGATATCCAATATTAAAATTATAATACGTATTTATTGTGAGGGTAACAAGTGTTACACATTTTCAAAGTGAGTAATGAATTCGAAGTTGATTTTTTTTTTTTAAAATAGGGTCCAAAATTGAAATTAGAGTTTGGTTCATAGGGTTTAGGGCCTACCCTAAACCCTAGATTAAATTAGGGTTTAAGTTCTAGGGTTTAGGGTCTAAAGACCCTAAAACCTAAACCCTAAATTTGTGTACATTTTATTAATTTCTTTATTAATATTTCTAAAACCCAAAAGGGGATTATTGAACCCAAAAAAATTAAAAATTGTTAAATTAGATTACACCCTTAAATTTAAAAATATCAATTTAAAAATGACGGTTGAAAATGTAACATTAAGTGGTATTGAAAACGTAATATTAAGTGGTGTTTCCGGCCTCACTTAATGTCGAATTGTCAAACCGTAAAATATTAAAAATTTTTGAATTAAGATCCATCTTTAAATTTTATAATATTAATTAAAAATTGACATATTTTTAAAATCCAAACAAAAATTGTGGAATCCAAAATATATATATATATATATATATATATATATATATATAATATTAATAAATATTATTAAACGCAATGAATTTATATTTTGCCTCAAAATTAACAAGTGCTTCAGGTGGGAGGGGCTAGGTTCAATTTATTTTAACTACATAATTTAATAGCATTTATTTATTATATATTCTCATTAGATTTAATTCTTTACGATTATTAATTTAATTTGATACTAATATTTTAATTTCGATTCGTATTTCGCACGAGTATGAGATTCAATTCTCTACAAATACTAATTTAATATTTTTAATCTCGGGCATCACGGGTTACCGTGGTCCGTGTAAATTATAATACGCATTCGAAAATGCTTGATAGGGTGGTATTTTTGGTCACAAACCAAGGAACTGTTATTTTGGTAAAGGGAGGGTAAAAAACATGATAAAATTGTCATTTTTTCATGTATATAGGTAGCGGAGAAAATTTAGTAAAGTTGTTGCGTTGAACCTGACTGATTCAGAATAGTTTGTTGAGATATACATTACATAGAGATTTATTTGGGATATACACGACACCAGCATATGATTTGTATGAATGAATGAGAACTCCGCCATCGCTTCTTTCGCTTGCAGTTGACTCAGCTGTCCTTAATCTCTCCACTTTCTCTGATCTCTCTTTTCTCCCTGAACACATCCTCATTGATCTCTTTCTGGTAATCTCTCTCTCTCTCTCTCTCTCTATCTCTCTCTCTCCCCTCTCCCTCCCTCCCTCTGTCTCTCTCTCTCTCTCCCCCTCTCTCTATCCCCCCTCTTTCCCCCTTCCTCTTTCTGCCCCCACTCTCATTGATCTCTTTCTGGTAATCTCTCTCTATCTCTCTCT